>CAIGRS010225144.1:0-10689 GCA_903798395.1 Fraxinus floribunda | reverse complement strand
ATTGACAACTGCAATGAACATAGACGTTGAAATGAAATTATGAAATTTAAGAGTACAAGATGTAGACATCTCCAGCTAAGTATGAAAAAACCTCAAATGGCCCACTGCTCTTATAGCTTGATCAACGGATTCAACTGTAAATGTGGCTCGGGTTGGGTCGACGCAAGTCTTTCTTATTTTTTCAGTTATTCTGAAAAATTATTTAAAGAACCAAAAATTTATTAAAAATTGTTGAGCCCCAAATGCCCCACACTGACACAGCATGCCTCATCAACGAATGTGGGTTGGGATTTTGGCCCGTCCACACAAATCTTTATTACTTTTCTTTTTTTGGAAGTAATTAACTAAAAATTTAAAAATTAACTTGAAATTGAATAAGTGAAGACGGATGCAATATAATGAGATTGTGTTGAACACAATGATGGGTTTGAGTAACGCCAAAGGAAAAAAAAAATGTCAAAAGTAACACTAAAAGAAATGTATGCAAAGTCGAGGCAAAAGTTGAACTTTTTGTCCTTAAATCGAATTTACCCCGCAACGGTGCCCACGGATGATGGCAATCGACTCCCAAGATACAAAAATATTTTTTTTGTGTTTATAGCACTTCAAAATACAAGAACATCGAACTGAAGATTGGTTTTTGCACTCCTTCAAATGAAAATGGAAAAAATAGTTATTTTTATACAGAATTTTGGCTAGAAAAAGATGAAAATGTTATACTATGATTGCATATCATTGGAATGATCAAACGGACATCCCAAAGGTCTAATCTATAAAGGAGGAAAGATTGTGAGTGAAGTGTCGTACCCCAAACTCAGCAATCTTTGCCAAGGGTTGCAGTTATTGTTGTCGCTCTTGCGTCGCTTGAGTAGAAATAGAAACTCTGTCGCTAGCCGCTTGAGCGACAATCTCTACTCTCGAGTGTTAGGCGAGCGACGAAGTTAGATAAATAACCAGTCAGTTTCTTCTCTTTTCCTTCCAACTTTAAACTGTAATTTCTCATTCACCAGGAATTGATTTGGAGATTTCAAATATACCATAACGATCTACTCGACGAGTAGAACAAGTTAGTCTATTTATTTTCATAATTTAACTATTAGATCAAGTTCAAATATTTGATCGAAATTGACATGAAAGTCACTTTTCCGCACTTAACCAATTTCAACAATCCCCCACATGAATGAAAATTCCACAATATCTAATCCAAAAATGAAAATGATATGCAAGCTCTAATAAAGGAGTGCATATGACAAGTTATAGCATCATGATAGGTGACTTGTGACTTTGAACATTCCTTAATTGAATACAATCGAATTTACTAAACTAATTGGTGAACGTGNTGCATATGACAAGTTATAGCATCATGATAGGTGACTTGTGACTTTGAACATTCCTTAATTGAATACAATCGAATTTACTAAACTAATTGGTGAACGTGATGTCTTGAACCATTCAACCGTTCGTGTAAATCAAATCAATTGTACCAACAACATAACTCATCTAACCACTACGGTTCTCATGATTGTGTTCATTTTGGCCCTGAACAATTCTTCATTTCATAAATGCATTAAGAGAATTTAAGCCTCAAATTCTCGTAGAAACTGCCCAACTTCACGCTTACACGTGTGATTTCCTATAGTGTTGTATCATATATTTCTCGTCTTCTTCCAAAATATAGAAATCATTAAAAATATACACTTATCATTATACACTTGTTATTTTATTACTTTAGATTTGTAGGAATGGGAGTAAGTGCTTTATACTGAATCTTTCACAACTTAATTGTCTCATTGAATCAAGATTTTGGGACCTCCAATTTACAAGGTTGGGTTTTCGCTATATTGATTCCATTCGATAGGATTTAGGCTCATTCCCCTAGAAAGATAGTATACTTGATCTCTAATTATTCATTTCGTCAAAGGATTCGCTATGTTTTCCTTTAATTTAACATAGTTAATCAAGATCATACCATTCGATATCAACGGTTTAATGGTATTATATGTCCGAAAAATATGTCGAGATTTACCATTATACATATTATTTTACAACACTGCAATTGCCGATTGATAATCATAATTTATATTAATCGCGGTACCGATTTTTCTCAACATGGAAGTCCTCGAGAAAATTACGAAATCATTCCGCTTCTTCTTCGATTTAATCTAAAACAATAAACTCAGATTCCATCGTGAATCAAACTATACAAGTTTATTTGATAATTTTTAGGACACATCTCGGCCTCCAATGATAAACACATAATCACTTGTAGACTTTGAATCCTTTTGTATCAGATCTCCAATTTGCATTTGTATATCTTTTTAATACTATAGGATATCTTGAGTAGTGTAGTTCATAACTAAGTGCATGTTTTAAGTATTTAAGAACTCGGGTTAATTCTTTCAAATAGTCATTATTTAGATTACTTGTAAATCTAGTCAACATGTTGACTGCATATGCTATATCAAGACGCGTATAGTTGGTAATATACATCAAGATGCCTATAACGCATGAATATTCTAATTGAGATACGTGATCACCATTATTTTTGTTTAAGTGTAGACTTAAGTCTATTGGTATTTTAATTGGTTTATCGTCATACGCCTTAAAATTTTTAAGTATAGCCTAAATACTGTATGATTATGACAATGACAAATCGTCATATGTTTTAGAGATTTTAATCCCTAATATCATGTCTGCTACTTCCATATCTTTCAACATTCTGTCAACATATTTTTGATCGAGATAATAATGTTTGAATTATTTTTCATGATTAGCATATAATCAACATATAGACATACGATTACGTATTCGTTAGGTATTTTTTTATGTAAACGCATTTGTCACATNATGTTTCGTTAACATTTTCTTCGTCAAGGAAATGACATTCAAGTTATTTCCCATTATTAGCATATCGTCAATATACAGACAAACGATCACATATTCTTTAGGTGTGGTTTTAACGTAGACACATTTGTCACATTCATTGATCTTGAAGCCATTTACATCATAGTTCTATCAAACTTTTCGTGTCATTGCTTTGGTGCCTACTTTAATCCATAAAACGACTTTACGAGCTCACACATCTTCCTCTCGTTTTTTGGGGCGACAACCCTTCCGGTTGTTCCATATATAGTTCTTCTTCTAATTCACCATTTAGAAATGAAAACTTAACATCCATTTGATGTATTTCAAGATTATGTAATGCAGTAATTGCAATCAATACACGTATAGACATGATCCTTACAACATGTGAATAAGTATCAAAGAAATATATTCCTTCATTTTATTTATATCCTTTGGCTACTAGTGTAGCCTTATACTTGTCTATCGATCCATCATACTTCAACTTCTTTTTGAAAATCCACTTGCAACCTAAAGCTTTGTTTCCCGAAGGAAGTTCAACCAATTTTCAAGTATGGTAATTCATGATGGATTAAATTCATTATTTTGCGTATAGAATTAAAGTTTACATGTCATAATCTATGATTCCATAAATTAGACGACTCAAGATCATATATTTTTCCTTGAGTTATTCAGTACAATGGTAAGGACATTCATATTGAATAGTTCATCTTTTACATAGATATTTTCCTACATACATATTATTCTTGGTAAGTATAAACTTAACCGATACAAACACTAATTTAAACCCATTTTTACTTAGCAAAGAACTCGACACTAAGTTCTTATGCATATCTAGCACATGAAGAACATTATTAAGGTTAAGTTCCTTACCCGATGTCATCTTCAAAATAATTTTGCCTTATCCTTCAACCTTTGAACTTAAGAGTTTCCCATGAACAATTTCTCACCATCGATCGGAGTGCAGGATGAAAACATTCTTTTGTTGGCAGAAATATGGCAGGTAGCACCCGGATCCACCTACCATTCCATAGGATTTCCAACATTGTTTCATTCTAAAATAACGGTTGACAAATTTAGATATTACATCAGATTCGGTGATATTCACTTAGGCTTGCTTCTTAGGTTTACAACAATCACTAGAGCGATGTCCGGCATTTCCACAATTATAGCAATTGCCATTGAACTTCTTTGCATTATTCTTGGATGGTTTGAAAGGCTGGACATAGGTCGGTTTGGTTCTCTTCAGAACCGAACTGACCCAAAATTTTCGAATATTTAATAAATGGAACCGTCGGGTCCAAATATAATTATGGAATCGTTCGGGTTTGGTCCCGTTCGGTTCTTTTAGGTTCTGTTCGGTTTCATACCATAATTAAATTTTTTAACATTTACAGCAAGTTAACAACACTACATAAATACAATTAATGACATGTTTATTTGTAACTTTTACAAATTAACGTAGTCTAATTTAAAAACATATAAATAACATGTTGTCCAATAATGAGCTTCAAATTCCATTTTAATGCTTATACTACACTCAGAGATCTAATCAGTAGCTACCGCCGTCGGTGAAATGAAGGAGCTTCAAAATCGATTTGGGAACGGAGATGTAGATTTTAAAAATATCAAATGATTTGGGTTTATACGAGAGTGGACGTATTGCTTACCAAATGAAATTGGAATGGAAAGGGGAAGAGGAAGGATAAGGCTCAAATGTTGGGCTAACAAAAAATTAATTTGGCTAGTCTTGGCTGGATTGTTTAATAAGTTTGCTACTTTTTTTTAAAAAAAAAAATTAAAATGACTTAATTAATTTAATATAAAAACTTTAAAAAAATATTTAAATTCGATTCTTTGGTTCTTCGTCTAAAATCGAGAATCAACCCAAACACATTGGTTCTCGATTCAGATATCCGTTCGGGTATTTAATTTATGAAAAACCGCTAGTTTGGCTCGGGTTTAAGTTCGGGTTTGGGTTCGGTTCGAGAGTTTTGTCCAGCCTCAGATCGGAGTGTAGGATGAGAACATTCTTTTGTCTGCACAAATATGACAGGTAGCACTCAGATCTACCTACTATTCCATGGAATTTTCAACATTATTTCATTCTAAAATAACGATCGACAAATTTAGATATCACATCAGATTCGGTGATATTCACTTAGGCTTGCTTCTTAGGTTTACAACAATCAATAGAGCGATGTCCGACATTTCTACAATTATAACAATTGCCATTGAACTTCTTTGCATTCTTTTTGGATGGTTCGAAGGGCTGGACATAGGTCGGTTCGGTTCGGTTCTGAAGAGAATCGAACCGACCCAAAATTCTCGAATATTTAATAAATAGAACCGTCGTGTCCAAATATAATTGTGGAACTGTTCGGGTTTGGTTCCGTTCGGTTCGGTTTGGTTCTGTTCGGTTCCGTACCATAATTAAATTTTTTAACATTTACAGCAAGTTAACAACGCTACATAAATACAACTAATGACATGTTCATTCGTAACTTTTACAAATTAACGTAGCCTAATTTAAAAACATATAAATAACATGTTGTCCAATAATGAGCTTCAAATTCCATTTTAATGCTTATACTGCACTCAGAGATCTAATCAGTAGCTACTGCCGTCGATGAAATGAAGGAGCTTTAAAATCGATTTGGGAATGGAGATGTAGATTTTAAAATTATCAAATGATTTAAGTTTATACAGGAGTGGGTGTACTGCTTACCAAATGAAATTGGAATGGAAAGGGGAAGGGGAATGATAAGGCCCAAATGTTGGGCTAACAAAAAATTAATTTGGCTGGATTGTTTAATAAGTTTGCTAGTTTTTTTTTTGGAAAAAATTAAGATAACTTAATTAATTCAATATAAAAAATTTAAAAAAATATTTAGATTTGGTTCTTATTCAGTTCTTCGTCTAAAATCGAGAATCGACCCAAACCCATCATCGGTTCTAGATTCAGATACTTGTTCGGGTATTTAACTTATGAAGAACCGCTAGTTCGGTTCGGGTTCGGGTTCGGTTCGAGAGTTTTGTCCAGTCTTAGATCGGAGTGTAGGATGATAACATTCTTTTGTCGGCACAAATATGACGGGTAGCACCTGGATGCACCTACCATTCCATGAGATTTCCAACATTGTTTCATTTGGAAATAACGGTTGATAAATTTAGATATTACAATAGATTCGGTGATATTCACTTACGCTTGCTTCTTAGGTTTACAACAATCAATAGAGCGATGTCCGGCATTTCCACAATTATAGCAATAACCATTGAACTTCTTTGCATTTTTCTTGGATGGTTCAATGGTATGCTTTCTTTTCTTGCTTTTCTTATAGGATTCCACCACATTAGCCTTAACTTGTGGTATATGACTTCCAACATGCTTGTTCGAATTTCAGTTGTCTTCTTAAATTCTCAACTGGACAATGAGTTCTTCAACAGCGTGAATGTCATGGAGAATAACGTGCAATTTTTGTACTTAATTGACGATCGTTCTTGAATCTACCATTTTGTAGTTTGAGAATTTTTCCACAATGAATTTCTTAGTTCCGACGTCTTCAGTTTTGTATTTCTTCTTCAAAGATTCCCATAGTTCCTTTGCAAATTTCATGGAAGTATATACATTATATAATATGCTGTCCAACCCATTCAAAATGTAGTTTTTGTATAAGAAGTTTAAATGTTTTCACGCATTCAATGATGCCATATTATTTTTCCCTTCTTGTATGGCGGGAGCATTTTGTTTTAAGAATTTTGTCAAGTTAGGGGTTGTGAGATAGAAAAATATTTTTTGCTGCCATCTCTTGAAATCAACCCCCACTAAACTTCTCGAATTCTTCTCCATGTGGAAACAAAATTAGAATGAATGGTGGAAGGGGCAACCACAATGTAGGAATAACAACGGTAGGAACCAAGTTAGGTAAAACTCCTTCTGAAGTTCCCATATTCGAAGTATCATTCGGAGATGTATCAGTATTGTTAACATTATTCATTTCTATTTATACAAAACAGAAGAAAAACCAAAATCAAAATTCAAGAATGAGTAGAAGAAGTTAAATCAAAGCGAAATCAGTTTAACCAAATATAATTCAAGAATAAAGTTATCACTCAAACGAGAAGCTCGACTTAATAATGTTGAACAAAATGATGGATTTGAGTGATGAATACCAAAAGAAAATAATGTCAAAGTAACACCAAAATAAATGTATGCAAAGTCAAGACAAGAGTTGAACTCTTTATCCTTAAGTCGAATTTGCCCTACAACGAGGTCCACGGATGATGACAATCGACTCCCAAGATACAACGACAATCTTCTTTTGTTAGTAGCACTTCAAAACACAAGAACAACGAATCAAAGATTGGTTTTGGTACTTCTTCAAATGAAAATGAAAAAATAGTTCTTTATTCATAATTTTGGCTAAGGAAAGATGAATTTAATGTTATGCTATGATTACATATCATTGTGATGACCAAATAGACATCTCAATGGTTTAATTTATAGAAGTGGAAATGTTTGAGTGAAGTGCTGCACCCCAAATTCAGCAACCTTTGTCAAGAGTCGAAGTTATTGCTTCACTAACCTATCGTTTTTGCATCGCTCGAGCCTCAAAAATAGAAACTTTGTCTCTAGCCTGTCGCTCGAGCGTCAGAAATAGAAACTCATACCTTTTTCATTGAGTCAATTGCTTCTCTTGGAAGATATATTTTTGTTTATTGAGGATCTTTATGGTGTGAGATTTGTTTCTATAAGCCATATGTAGACCAAAATGGTTTGACGAAGTTGGCCATCATACGACGTTGATAGCCCAAGAATAGCTAACCAAGAGGAAGGTGAATTGGTTTCTAAAACTTTTTTCGAGAAATTAACTTAAAATCCAGCACGTAATAACTAGATCCATACGATTACATCTTCTTCAGATTATGCAGCCCCCCAAGACTATCTTGAAGAAACTTGAGAGTATCTTTGCACATTTTCTATGGGAATCCAAGGAGTAAGTGCGATGTTTACATTGGTGGAGCCGGAGAGAGATTTATCTTTCTACTGATGAAGGTGGTCTAAGCTTTAGAACATTGCAAGATGTGGTGGACACCTTCTCCATAAAGCTCTGGTGGTTGTTCCGTTATCACATATCACTTTGGGCACAGTTTTTACTTAGCAAGTACGTTTGGGGACATTCTTCACTTGCAGCAGTTCCCAAATCAGCTTTTCCTACCTGGAAGAGGTTGAAATTAGTTGAGCTTCGGACAAAGCCACACATTGCATGGCACCTTGAGGCATGTAAGATATTCTTTTGGTATAATTTTTGGATACGTGAGACCACATTGGCATCCCTATTCCCACACAGCACACATTTGCCAGGGTACAGAATTTTTTTGATGACACTGGGTGGGATATATAACGTTTTTTATATGGTCTCCCTCCTCTTATAGAAATATAGATAGATGCTATATCTTTATGTGCAGATTCTTTAGACCGCATTGTTGGCGGGATACATCGGATAGTAGCTTCGCTACCAAGTCCGTATGTCAACTCATACATACATGACGACGTCAGTGTCAGGATTTGTATCTGTTACTATGGAGCTCCATTTTGCTAGTTACTGTCTCATTCTTCTGCTGGAGACTATGGCAGGACCCCATTCCAGTAGATGTGGTTATTCAAATGAGGATTGAATGCCACTTGGCTTCTCGTTGCCAGTGCTATTCTGAGACTGAGAGTATTGTTCACATCTTTACCGGCGTAGCATTTCTGATTAGGTATGACAACATTTTGGGGATATTTTTTAGATTCCTATGAGTTTAGGAAAGGGAATCAGACAGAGGTTCCATAAATGACAGTATTTTGGACAGTATGTTCGTTGTGTACACATTGGCACTCTACTGATATTTTGATTTCTTTGGACCAAGAGGAATGATACAAAGTATAGGGGGACTGCATGGAGGCCAGCCGTATCATTTGGAGGGTTTATCACATGATTTGTTTTCTTCATAAGGGAAGACTGTTTCAAGTTGTGCATTGGCGAGGAGAATTGACATTTGCACCCATCTTTGGTATTGCACTGGATCCTTTTCCTCATCTCCCTCGTTATGATTTGGTGGCGCACTCCATCGGTCAGATCTGTCGAGATCAATAATGATGGATGCATCAAGGATGGTTTTGCGAGCGGGGATGCATCATCAGAGATCATGCAGGTCAATGTATTAGGGTTTTCTCAGCTTCGTGCGGATCGTGCATGATATCAGAGACAGAGTTCAGAACTATTCTAGATGACATTTTACTAGCTAGAGGACTCGATCTTTTAGACATTTGTATTGAGTCAGATTCTGTTGTGGCTACTCACTACATCACTAGAGGAGGAAGACCATGAACTATTCAGGGCATTTTTAGACAAATCATAGACGATAGAGACACAGTTCCCCACATCTACAGAGAGGGTAATCAAGTTGCAGACGCTCTTGCTGCAGAAGGTTGGGATCATCGGCGATATTATATATATGGAGCAGCTCACATATCACGATATGTTAGGGCACTTATATAGATTGATAGACATGGATTGCGCAACATTAGAATATGATTTTTTTATTTTTTTATTCTTATTTTTGTCTATTATCATTTATTTTCATTGTAAAGGAAGTAATACTTCCTCAGTTACTGCTTTCATTATTTCCTCATGTAATCAAGATATTCCTCCGTCACAAGTGATGACATATTAATAAAATCTCGGAGGTATCGCCCTCCTTTAACCAAAAAAAAAAATAGAAAAAGAAAATCTATTGTACTGCCTTTACTTATTGTTATGTTTGGTAAGTTGGACTATACAGTGCTTAACAATGTTGAGAAAGAAAATGAATCTAACATCTTATGTATTGCATGGTCCCTTTTGGTTCAGTACCGTGCCCCAAAGTTAACTCACGAGCTAGATTTCGAGAGATCAACAACACAAATTGGAATAGATAAGATTACGACTTATTGGCTCGTTGCATAGCCGTTTCTACGAGATTTTTGCCATGCTGAACATTTATTGGTAAGCAACTAGAGGTATGAAAATATTATGTACAATTTCTAGGCTATTGTATTGGGCTGTAATCCAGCCTCGTGAGTGGGCCAGGGTTTATACTTGGATCATGGACACCAACTTTTATGGGTGGCAAACGTCTCTACCAGGATCATGGTCTTTATGTGAGTGGAACAAGGTTTGTAATGCGATCATGGTCTCATTTTTAATTTAAGAAAATATTAAAACTACATATAACCATTAAATAATAAATTTTCATGCTTCGTGAAACAGTAAATTATGCTAAAGGAATTTTTTACAAAACAGTTGATTAGGTCTGGAGAAGCTTTGAATTTGATACCCATTCCATGCATTTAAGAGAGCCTTGATAATGGAGAAGAATAAATGACAAGTTCATGGTCAAATTTCATTAAATAATATGCAATAAATAATTGTTTGGAGAGTAGTTGGAACATAAATACTTAATAATTCTTGAATTCATTAAAGTTACATCTAATTCATTTTACTACACCACCTATTAGTAGGGCTGTCAATGGATTGAATTTTGATCCGAATTCGATCTGAATTCGACGAAATTAATGGGAGGTGGATTTAAGGTCTCAGTCTGATAACCCGATCAAGATCCGAATCAGATAATCCGTTAACTAAATGGATCAAATATAGATATAGGTCAATCTGATCCGATTTGTTATAAATAATTGAGTCGGTAAAATATTTTTATGACATGTTATTTGTGACTAAAATAAATAAATGAGAAATTAAATAAATTTAGAATAAAAAAGTAATCAAATTCAAAACATTAAAA
>CAIGRS010225129.1:0-10496 GCA_903798395.1 Fraxinus floribunda | reverse complement strand
AAAAGCCCCCATAATCATTGTACGGAGTATAAAATATTGAATTACACATTTTTAGTGGGATCAACCCTTACTTCCACTACTATATTAGTTTTAGAGGTTAATGTATTACTTTTGGGTGCCTATGACATGACACACCAGCACCAATGAAGGGTGTATTAAGATTTGGTAAGACTAGAAAGTTGAGACCATGGTTTACTAGACATTTCAAAATTCTTGAAAGGATTGGTGTTGTAGCTTACCTACTTGCCTTACCGCTTGAACTTGCAACAATGCATAATGTTTTCCATGTTTCGATGCTCAGAAAATATGTTCATAATTCCAATCAAGTTGTGGGTTATCAGACATTGGGAGTACAAAAAGACTTATCATGTGAAGAAATCTCGATGATGATTTTGGATAGAAAAGTACATCAACTCAGAGATAGAGAAGTTTTTTTGGGTCAAGGTTTAATGGCGAAATCATGGACTTGACGAGTCAACTTGGGAAAAGGAGGAGGAACTTAAAATCAAATATATATATATATATAATTTAGTTAATTAATTAATGAGTTTAGAATATATGAGTGAAACATGTAGAGTTGGTAAGTTGTTAATTGTTTTTTTTTTTTTATTATATAAGGATTTGTTTTAAAGTACAAACATGTGTACGAGTTTGTTGAAGGATTTATCAAGTATTTTTTTTTTAATCCTTATATTTTAGTGTAAAAATTTCATAGCTTGCTATGTGTCCCATGTAGAGGTGGCAAATGAGCTCGAGCACGAGCCGAGAGGCCGGCCCGTCAGGCTAGCCGCTCGTAGGTGGCGAGCCATGAGCCGGCTTGTTGGCTCGCCGAAATTTTTTTCCCCTCTAAAAAGGCTTATCTTACCTTAAAAAAAAAAAAATTATTTTTGGGCGAGCTCGGGCATAAGCCGAGCTCGCCCAAGGCCAACGAGCTGACTCGGCTCGTTGGCCGGCGAGCCGAGTTCGTCCGAGCCGGCTCGGCCTATTGACATTTCTAGTCCCATGAAGTTTTGGTTGAGATATCTCATATCACATGATAGTGTGCATAAAAAATGCCTTCTTCTACATGAAACCTAACACCTTTATTCCTACTTTCTATAGAATTTTTTATAACTCATGAAGGCAATAAATTTTCTACACTGTATGTATAAGAAAAAACAAGGCACATGTAGAAAGAATTAAGTGAATGTGAGTTATTTTAGTTTTGTCTTCCAATTTTAATAAATCCAACAAGGTAGGATAACAATGTGTAGTTATTTTATCCCATTTAAATTGTTTATTTTCACGTTGTTGAATTATTATGCTCATGAAAGTTTAAAGATATGATGTTTATTAAGCTCTTATCGGTTTCTAAAAGATATGATGACGATACGATATTTTAACACACGTTTTAAATCTTTTATTCAAGATTGCACCATTATTTTTATGTCTTACTGAGAATTCACATGTATTCGCCTTTTTCCCCCTACTCCTCACAGGTTAGTACGGGTCGTGTCGGAGTGTGGCGGTTCGATGTTGTGGTTACGCCTCGTTTTGCTGGGCGAAAATCTAAAATTTAGCACGTAACTTTGTTCCTTTTAAGTTTAATTGCAATAGACATTATTTCAAAATTTGATTCTCATACATTTATTTGTATATGGATATGTTTAGATTGCACTTTTAATTGAAAGTTTGAAAATTAATTGCTTGATGTAGTTGTATGATCTTCCATTGCCCATTTCCATTTTTTTTTAAAATTAATTGTTTAGTTGGCTTTGAACACATTAAAATACTTATTGTTACAGTTTTATCCAATAAATTTTGGTAATGATTCATATTTAGTTCTATGCAAAAATTTGGATCGTTACAAAATTGATGTAGTGCAAAGCCAACAACGGGACCAGCTAAATGCCTATTCGGCAACACGGCTGACCAACCCTGTATAGTTGACATCCATACCTTACACCAACCTAAACTTGACACTATGAAGACAATTGCTTGGCACAATTTCATCGCACTACTCTAATATGGCTTTGATACCAAAGGAGGCCCAGGTCACGGGAGAGGGACAAAACAAGTAAAGGTTGATGGAAATAAGAAATTAATTGATTTAATAATTTTGAGATTACAATTGAAATTTGAAATGAAAATAACAATTGAAAGGACTTTTAGATAACTTGAAAATTGCAAATATAATTCAAAAACTTTGTTGGAGTGTACTATCTCCCACTCTATTACACTTGAAGAGTTTCAATGCCTTCTGCCAAAATTTATAGCTAAAGCTCCGGACTTGAAACTAAATTAAATTTGATTGAAGAATCTTGGAAATAATGGTTGTTTACCATTTGATCAACTTTTGTTGCTACCTTTTGACAATTGCATCATCTTTAAAAAAGCAGCCATAATTTGTCTTTAAAAAAAACAATTATTTTCACAAGTGTGATGAAAGGAAGGAGGATTGATATCTGGGAGTTTTCCAAATCCTATTTGAAGGGCTTTTCAAAAATTTGAAGGATGTTTAGGAATTTTCTGAATTTAAGAAGAAGCTAGGGTAGTTTTTTGATAAGTTGAAGGTCTATGTTCAACATATTTTGAGCCTTTGAAGGAATTTTGAATATAATCATCAATTGAACAAATTGGAATTTGAATTTTTTTTCTTGTCTTCTTCTTTGAGGAAGAAGAAGGCTCCATATTATATTCTTTGAATATCTCACTCAGTTTGAACATCTCTCGAATTTTTCTCACTATCTCCTCTTCTTTGTAAGAATTCTCATGTGAAGAAATCTACAAGAAAATTTGAAGATCGTTGTAAATATAGTATTTCGAAATCAAAACACGATAAATTGCTTGCCATTTGACAAAAATTTGTTTTGAAACAAGATTTTTGACATCTTTTTGCTAAACATCTTTTGATACTTTACAGTCAATTTTTAAAATAAACTTTTTATTGATTAAATCATCTTGAATATAAAACAATTGATAAAATTTCTTTTTTGATAGTAGAATAATTCTTTTGAGGGCCAGTCCAAATACTAAAATGGAATCTGACTAATTGTTCTTGACTTGACTCTTTTGGAATCTGTTCATGGACACCGCCAAAGCTAATGTCAAATGCATTAGTCTCAACTATAATTGATGCACTGGGGTCTAAGACTGACAAACAAGGAATGCTTTTATAACTTTTTTTGACATTTTGAACAGCTACTATATGCTCGTGAGTCCATGGGACTAGATTCATTTGTAATCTTTTAAATTGGTTATACAAAGTGATTTTTTTTTTCTAAATTTGATATGAAGTCAAGCTTCTGGGAGATTCAAATTAAAGAATAAGATCACTATCAAACTGCATTCAATGTTCCTTTTGGACAATATGAATGGAATGTTATGTCATTCGGTTTAAAAAATGCTCTTTTTGAATTTCAAAAAAATTATTAATGATATTTCCAATCCTTATTCAAACTTTATTATTGTTTACATTGATAATGTTCTAATATTTTTTGAAAGTTTAGAACATCATTTTAAACATTTAAATACATTCATTCATGTAGTAAAAAATAATGGTTTAACTGCTAAAAAATGTAGTTTTACGTCAAACAAGCATTAGGTTCTTAGGAACCATTACACCAATTTAAAGAAGTCTAGATTTCACAGACAATTTTTTTGATGAAATACTAGATAAAAACAGTCTTCAAAGATTTTTAGGGTGTGTCAATTATGTAGGAGATTTTATCAAAGAGATAAGAATTCTATGTGCACCTCTTTTCAAAAAATTACAAAAGAATCCGGTCCCATGGACTCACAAGCATACAATAGTTGTTCAAAATGTCAAAAAGGCTATAAAAAGTATTCCTTGTTTGTCAATTTTAGACCCTACTGCAATAATTATAGTTGAGACTAATGCATCAGACATTGGTTTTGATGGTGTCCTAAAAACGATTCCAAAAGAGTCAAGTCAAGAACAATTAGTCCGATTCCATTTTGGTGTATGGACTTGCCCTCAAAAGAATTATTCTACTATCAAAAAAGAAATTTTATTAATTGTTTTATATATTTCAAAATTTCAAGATGATTTAATCAATAAAGAAATTAATTTAAAAAAGATTGTAGAGCATAAAATGATGTTTTGCAAAAAGATATCAAAAATCTTGTTTGAAAACAAATTTTTGCTAGATGACAAGCAATTCTATCTTGTTTCGATTTCAAAATACTAAATATAACCTTTAAACTTTCTTACAGATTTTCTCACAAGAGAATTCTTACAAAGAAGAGGAGATAGTGAGAAAAATTCGAGAGATATTCAACATGAGTGAGATATTCAAAGAATACAATATGGAGTCTTCTTCTTCCTCAGAAGAAAGAGAAGATGAAAATTAAAATTTTGAATTGTTCATTATATTCAAAATTCCTTCAAAGGTTCAAAATATGATGAACATAGCCCTTCAGCTTCTCAAAAAAACTACCCTAGCTTCTTCTCAAATTCAGAAAATTCCTGAACATCCTTCAAATTTTAGAAAAGCCCTTCACATAGGATCTGGAAAACTCCCAGATATCAATCCTCCATCTTCCTTTCAATATTGTACATAACCTATTCGTATTCCGATGTTTGAAATGGAAACATCAAGGATTCATAGGTATATCCCTTGAATAATGCGTTCAAAATGTTTTTCCTCCAAATTTTCATTTTTTCCCATAAATATCAAAAAATCTCAAGCTTATTATGAAGCTATCCTAATCAAATCAGGATCAACCATAATAACTCATATTCACAATCAACAAAATAAAAATTATATTGATTTTTCTTCAATTTCAATTAAAAAAGTAATGTCTTTCTAGGACTAGGGACATGACCCTTGTAAAGAAAAGAAAATGCATGTCTCAAAAGACGATTCATTTGAATTTCTTTTCAATTTTTTTGACTACCAAGATGCTTGGTTTATTGTATTTTACTTTAGACCAGTTTCCCATTCTTGGTTCACTTTTTTCATCAAAATTGTTTTACTAATTTTCCAAAATAGTTTCAAAAATGGTTTGAA
This sequence comes from Fraxinus floribunda, assembly GCA_903798395.1. NCBI lineage: Eukaryota > Viridiplantae > Streptophyta > Magnoliopsida > Lamiales > Oleaceae > Fraxinus > Fraxinus floribunda. The sequence continues at coordinate 5,484 of CAIGRS010225129.1, read as the reverse complement.
TATTTTGGACTTGAAGAAAATATTTTTCTGAGTCTTACTCTTCAAGGATTTGAACATTTCAAAAAAGAGGCAAAAACATTTTTGAAACCTCAAGAAAATCTTTTATTTCAATTTGCTCGCAGTCTGAAGGTCTCATGGATATTTTGTTAGGACTATCATATGGTTCAAAAGTCAGGATCTCAGTATCATGTCAAAAAGGTTATTCAGAGACTCAAAGTCAAGTGGTGGTCAAAATTTCATGAAACAAATTGTTGTCCAAATGATGTTAATTCATGGATCAAAAACAAAGAAATGCTAACATCCCAAAATTATCAAAGAAATAATTAGATGAAAGTGCCGACTTTTTAACAGAAAAGTCAAGATTATTGATCATCTTAAGCAAATCAAAAACACCTGAAGAATTTCAAGCTATATCAGAAAGAATCTCAGCCCCTTGTAGAGTCTTCATAAAAAAGATCAAATTCAAAAGAAAGTTATTCTCAAACTAATTCATCATGCTATGAACAAAGCAATGAAGACATGTGATTTGGACCGGACAGTATTGATAAATTAATCGAACAAGAAACTCAAAAATAGACTTCTTCAAAATGACTACATGGACCCAGTTATCTTGATGAATTACGAGTTTACCGGGTACAAAAATCAAAGGATATCCTTGTCAAAAAGTGTTTGCTTCCAAATAAACTATTATTTCCCCCTTTACCCATTATAAAAAATGGACAAAAAACTTTAGTACCTTTACTAAAGTAAAATTCAAAAAGCCGGGAGAAGTGGAAATGTGTGCACACTTGTGAAAATAATTGTTTTTTTTTAAAGACAAATGATGGCTACTTTTTTAAAGATGATGCAATTGTCAAAAGGTAGCTACAAAAGGTTATCAAATGGCAGACGAACATTATCTCCAAGATTCTTCAATCAAATTCAATTTGGTTTCAAGTCCAAAGCTTCAGCTATAAATTTTGGCAGAAGGCGTTGAAACTCTTCAAGTGTAATCGAGCGGGGGATAGTACACTTCAAGAAAGTTTTTGAATTATCTTTGTAATTTTCATGCTTTCTAAAAATCCTTTCAATTGTAATTTTCAATTTTGAATTTCAATTGTAATTTCAAAATTATTAAATCAATTAATATCTTATTTCCATCAACCTCTACTTTTCTTTGTCCCTCTCCCCGGACCTTTGCCTCCTTTGGTATCAGAGCCATTTTAGAGTAGTGCGAGTAAATTGTGTCAAACTATTGTCTTCATAGTGCCAAGGATAGGTTGGTGTAAGTCATGGATGTCAACTAAATGGCATTGGTTAGCCGTGTTGCCAGATAGATGTTTAGGCGGTCCTGTTGTTGGCTTTGCATTGCATCAATTTTGCCTGAAGCATTCTGTTTTCACAAGTAAGATTACTATTTAAATATGTCTTTTATGTCAAATGATCTAGTAAAGGTAGTGGTTCAAACAATAGTAGTGAAAATATGTCAAATTATTTTCAAGATAATAATGAGGAATTAGATCAAGATAATGCATCTACATTAAATGCTATTAATTCAAAAGAACTACAAATTGCTCAAATAGAGCAAAAACTTCAAAATTGGACTATCCCATAGGTAGATAAAAGTTCTACCTATGAGATAGGAAAATTTGATTTTACTCAAAATTATGCTATCAAAACATTGGAACAAACTATTCTAATTAAAATCATACTAGTTCAATCAATCTATTTTTAAAAGATGCTATGCAAGCTCACACGATGAAATTTCGATATCTTCATGTTGGACTTGTTCAAATTGTAGTTAGACCCGTGTTTCAACTTGGTCTAGACATTTCAATTATTATAACCCTAAGAGATAAGAGACTTTTAAGGTTTGAACAAATTGGAATTTGAATTTTCTTCTTGTCTTTCTTCTTTGAGGAAGAAGAAGATTCCATATTGTATTCTTCGAATATCTCTTGAATTTTTCTCACTCCTCCTCCTCTATGTAAGAATTCTCTTGTGAGGAAATCTGCAAGAAAGTTTAAAGATCCTTACATATATAGTATTTCAAAATCGAAACACGATAGAATTACTTGCCGTCTGGCAAAAAAATTGTTTTGAAATAAGATTTTTGACATCTTTTTGCAAAATATCTTTTGATGCTTTACAGTCTGTTTTAAAAATAAACTTTTTATTGATTAAATCATCTTGAAATTTTGAAATACATAAAACAATTGATATATATTTTTTTTTGTAGTAGAATATTTCTTTTGAGGTCCACTCCAAACACCAGAATGGAATCGGACTATGTGTTCTTGACTTGACTATTTTGCATGTGCTTGAGGACACCACCAAAACCAATGTTAGAAGTCTCAACTATAATCGATGCAATGGGGTCTAAGATTGTCAAACAAAGAATGCTTTTTATAACCTTTTTGACATTTTGAACAGCTAGTGTATGCTTGTGAGTCCATGGGACTGGATTCTTTTGTAATCTTTTGAAAAGAGGTGCACATATGATTCTTATCTCTTTGATAAAATCTCCTACATAATTGACACACCCTAAAAATCTTTGAAGAGTGTTTTTTTCTAGTAATTCATTAGGAAATTTGTCTGTGAAATCTAGATTTCTTTGAATTGGTGCAATGGTTCCTAGATGAATGTTATGTCCTAAGAACATAATGCTTGTTTGACATAAAACTACTTTTTTAGCAGAAACTGCTAAACCATTATTTTTTACTACATGAATGAATGTAGGTAAATGTTTAAAATGTTGTTCTAAAATTAAAAAAAAAAAATAGAAAATCATCAATATAAACAATAATAAAGTTTGAATGCAGTTTTATAGCGATCTTCTTTTCTAATTTGAATCTGCTACAAGCCTGATTTCATATCAAATTTAGAAAAAATAGTCATTTTTTTTATAACCGATTTAATAAGTCTTTCTTTTGAGGTAATGGATATCTAATCTATTGAAGAGCTTTGTTGAGATGTTTATAATTAATAACTAAACGAGGGACTCCTCGCTCAATTTTAGCAGAATTGTTGATATAAAATGCCGAACAACTCCATGGTGATTTACTTGGATGAATAAGTGTTTTTATCCAATAAATTATTGATTTCCTTAATACAGTGATCAAGTAATTCTTTATTCATTTGAATAGGACGAGATTTTGTTGGGATATTTGATTCATGAAAATCTTGATTATATGGTAGGGACACCATGTGCTTTTTTCTATTCCAAAAAGCATTAGAAATAGTGGAGCATATTTTTTCTTCGATATGCTTTGGAAAAATAGAGATTTGCTTTTGAAAAGAGGAATCTTTAAAATGTTCTCTATCCTTGAAAATCTTATCTCTTTTTTTAAGAACTAATATGTTTTTTCTTAAAATTAATATTATTAATTATTTTTGAAATTGAGGCTTCTGTCAAAGAATTAACATCTCTAAAAGAGGGATGATTGGTAAATTTAAAAACAATTTCTTGACAAAAAAATATTTGTAGTAAATCCTTTAGAATCAGCTTGGTCTAAATCTTTGATAAGATAAAATATATTTTGCTAACAAATGTTTGAATTACAAACATGAGCTTTTGAAAATTAATATTGAATATTTAATTTTTTTTTCCACTAGCACCGTAAAGACGTTCAGTGGGTTTTTCGAAAATATTTTGTGGGGATTAAACCTTCCCTAATAGATTTTTTGATCCGCACCGGAATCAGTTAAAACCCTAGTATTATGTTTAAAATCTTTATTGATAATAATATCCATTTGACATTACCTTTTTGAAGTTGAAAACGGCTAATAACATTAATCTTTTCTTCATCAGTTTGAGGAATAATAGAATTTTTTGTTCGAGAATTTTTTGGTTTGAGAGGAAACCTCATTGAATTTAGAAGAATCAGACTCATATTATATATGGTTTGATTTTTATTTTTTTAAAATTTTCAAGATAACTACTTCCATACGGACATCTTTCATCCGACTTTGAAGAAGTGAAATTTGAGATTTCACATTATTGACTTCCGATCTTAAATCAGAAGTTGAAGATTTTGAAGATTTAGCTTTAAACCTATTCATAATAGTATGCATACTACAAGGTTCAGCTGAGAAATTTGAATTTAAAGGAAGGAGAGAATTAAACCTTTTCTTTAGTTGAGGATTATTAATTTTGTCAACAATTTTAGAAATAAGTTCTTCTTCTTAAGTAAGAACATTAATGGTGATACAACCACAGATTTTTTTACTTTGTTTTGAAGAGGAAGATGAATTAGAACTTGTTTCAACACCAAAATCTTCTTGATGTTGATACCATTTCTAATTCAGAATTAGAATTATAATCAGAAGAGTCTTCTTCTGAAGAGTTGATAAGATTAAGGATTTCCAGTTTAATGTCCTAATCTATTTAAAGATTATTGATTTTGCTTATCATAGGACATTTATTGGAATAATGTTCCTTTTGCTTGCATTTACAGCACATTTTAGTTTTTTTTAAAACATTTTCTTTGAAAATCGTTTTTTAGAGTAATTTTTTGAATAAGAAGGTTTTTGAAAATTCTTTTTCTTTTGAAAATGTTTTCTTCTTTTGTAAGAAGAGAAATTTTTTACTTTTGTTTTTGAAGAAGGAGGAATAATTTTTTCAAGGTCATATTGTTCACAAAACGATCCAAGCTCCTTAAGGCTTTCTGATCTTTCCATTTTTAATTTGGCTTTGAGTTTTAAATCGTTACAAAGAGTTATACCTTCATAATTGATAAGAGAAATAATTTCTTCATGTGTAAGTTCTTCATATGAAGAACCACACTTTTTGATTTAATTTCTAACTCTTTGTGCAAAAAGTTTTGGAAGTATAGAAACAAATCTTTCTTTCCAACAAGATTGATTACAATCTTCCCTTAGCATAACACAAGTTAAAAACATGTCTTTGTACCATAAAAAATCATTAAGTTTTGGACAACAAAAATTCATAAGAACTTCATATTGTCTATTAAATAAATCCTTAGGATTACCAATGAAATGTTTGATAAATGTCAGAAGAACCCAAACGAACACTGAATGGGGAGAAAAGACACATATGTTTTAAACGACTAGATGCCATTTTGGGTCACGGGGTATCGATTTCACTCCAAAATGAGTAAAACAATGTTTGGAACATCATGCATGACTCACTATCACTAAACAGACTGCACGTACTATGTTTTTGGATACCATACTTGCTACATACATTTTTCTTTTGTTGCTAAGTGTAGGGTAGTTTCCAACTAGATCATGGAGTCATCAAATGTGTAGACCACAACGTCGAAATATAATTCCTGAACTTTACGTGGTTATGGGAGTGAATGAACCAAAATGAACACAGAATGCGGAGAAACGTCAAATATACTGGTGTGCTGTCGTAGACACCCAAAAATAGTCCTTAAACCTCTAAAACTAATGTAGTAGTGGAAGTAAGGGTCGATCCCACGAAGAGTGTGTAATTCAATATTTTATGCTCCGTACAATGATTGGGGGGTTTTTGTATGC
>CAIGRS010225128.1:0-13539 GCA_903798395.1 Fraxinus floribunda | reverse complement strand
GTGATGACACTTGAATGAACACGTGAATGTTTTGTTGTAGAACAAAACATTGGAGACCCGCTGAGAGATTTCACATGGAAAACTATCTGAGTGTCAGTGGTTAATTTCTAACGTTCGGTAGTGAAATTGGTCCTTTGACTTGAGGTCATCATAATGCCTTATATGAGAACAGTCATATTTTGGTGATGTCGGATGTTGCTCTGTCAAGGATCACTAATACGACATCGTTCGGGTATGTCAAGAATCATTTGAAGGTTGTGAATGATCAATAGAGGATTCTTCACTCTTAAATAGTAAGAGATTATGATCTACATTTCATCCAATTAAGTGGATAATGAAATCATTGGCCAAGGTGAACTAATAAGTCGAAAATGAGTTTTCGACTTACATTGACTTAACAGTAGGATAAAAGATATGATCGACAATTGAGATTGACACATATCCATATCTTGTAATTGATTGAATCATATTGACGAAATGATTATAGTTTCACGGTAAATGAACAAATTTGATTTTGTCATACTACATGACATTTTCCGTCACATGTATTGCCTAACACATTGTTAGATGTCAATCTGGGACAACAAATGTGAATTAGTGATAAATTAAAAAGGGGTGTTTTAATTTATCGATTTTGATTAGATCAAAATAATAGTTTATGTCGTTAGGTATCGTGATAGGAAACTTAATGGGTCACACATAAAAGAGAACCATAAGAATGTGATTTACAAATTAATTAATTGGCAAGTGTTGGATAATTAATTAATTGAGTTGCTTATTAATAGGTCCGAATTAACTAATTGGATTAATTAATTCATGGACCAGATTTATTTAATTTGATTAATTAAATATTGGGCCAGATTTAGTTTAAGAGACGGGCCAAGCCTGCTTGGACTTATATTAATAGGCTTCTAGAGTTTGAAAACAACAGAGAATTTTTCATTATTCTTGCTAGCACGAGAAAAGAAAATCCTAGCCACCATTCTTGTTCTCTGTGTGGATCACCATTGGAGGTTGGACAATTGGACAACTTGGATTGAAGATCGTAATCATTCGAGGTCGAGAATCAGCAAAATAGTTTGCGGAATTCATCAAAGATATTATTTCTATCATAATTTCTATCTAAACACAAAGCAGATCCTTGTTTGAGAATTAAAAATTATTTAGTTCCGCTGCGCATGATTTAGTAGATTCCCAACACAAACAGTGTTGGGCTTGTCCTTCGGTGGCTCTTGGACTGCCTACAAATAAAGATGATATTTAAAAGCTTGTTTATGTTTACATTTGATTTGTCATTTATGGGTAGGATGTTTAAGCATGATTATGCTATTAATTATTATTGAAAGTAAGATTATTCGAATATTATTACTCTCATTTATTTGAATTTTTTTTTATTGAATTTGACTTCTAAAATCTTTTACATTATTGTTAATAATTTTTTTTTATTTTGAATTGTTTAACTAATTTATTTCATTGTTTTTAATTTTTTTTTTATATAAATTTTGAATTGTTTAACTAATTTATTTTCTTTGATACCCACTCAAATGAATTTTCATTTTTATTTCTCCTTTCTCCTTACACCTTTCATCCTGTAGCCTTATAAGCATGTAATTTTGTCACATGCATTACTTTGTCACTATTAAAAAATATGGATCATGGGTCGCACATGTGGAGCAACCCGACCTACAAGATATCGAAATGATTGGAAGGAGTGATTTGAATTTGAAATTCAAATCTACAACTCCCCATAATCTTTCATAACTCCCATAAAACCTCCATTTTTTTTTTTGTCTAATAATGGTGAGAAAAAAGATGGTAGAAAAATGGTAAAAATTCGTATGAAAAATATCGCACAAATTGAAAGGCACCTAAAACAACTATTTTGGCATGAAAACTCACAAATATTGGCACTTATGTTGTGGCAAATAATTCCCTTTCATTGTGATTGGGATGTGACCATTTGATTGCAAGAAAATTGTAAATTTAGAGTTTTGGAAAGTAAGGTGATTCAACCATTCAAAGGATATTGGAATTCATCATTTCAAATAAGTATCTTGACCCGAAATTCATATTAAAGTATGCTACAAATTACTTCATTGGTATCAGAGTCATAAGGTTGAATTCCTAGTTGTAATCACGCTTAAATATGACATTACATGATACAATTGGGTTATGAATTTTATGTGTAAAGCTTTGAAATCTTATGTGATCTTTAATGGCATCTTTTGATAATTTACTGTTTTTTATATATTAATAATTATGCAGTAAAATTAGCATGGTTAGAAAGGTATTTTAATAAGCTTTCCAAACATATAAAAAAAAAATTAAATTTTAGAATTAAAACAAAGAAGTTATGAGGTTTCGAAGTTTGGATGTAAATCTGAATTTTTACATGAAGATCGATAAAATTTGAAACTTCATCATATGATAACTTCTTCTACAATTTGTTTCATGCTTCCCATTTGATATGGTTGGATAGATCTTCTCATGAAATTTCTAACGATATACAGATCATTAATTTTGGCCTTGAAATGAAGAAGTTATGGTCTCTCGAAATGTAAACGTAAATCTGATTTTCTGAAAGAAATTTGGTAAAATCTGAAACTTTATCACATGTTAACTTTTTCTACACCATGTTTCATGCTTCTCATTTGGTATGATTAGATAGATCTTCTCAAAAACTTTCCAATGATAGAAAGATCATTAATTTGGTCTTAAAATAAAGAAGTTATGATTTCTCGAATTTTGGTTGAAAATCTGAAAATTTTGAATATTTTTTTTTGCTATGTTGACTCTGGGGTATATCTGTTAATGTCCCAAACATGGCCTTAAATATTGATTTGTAAAGTCTGATTATACAAATGAACTCAGAACGTTGAAATTAGTTGGGATAACCAATTGAAAAGTTTTTTCGAGAACGGCGTGGTGGCACTAACACGTTCTCATTTTTTTTTTATTAATTTAAGAAAATTATTGCAGTTTGGTCCTGCAAGTAGGTCGCGTGAGAAACACTATTTTAATTTTAAAAATTGTAGATTGGTCCTTGATTTCTTCAGTATAAGTAAATTAATTTTTGGATAGTTAAAAATATTTTTTTTTAACTTGAGTAAAATCTTATTTTTTTTTAATAAAAAATATTCATTAGATAGTATTTGACTAGTGGGAGCTATTCTTTGAAGTGCTCTCATTTTTTTTAAAAAAAATAAAAAATATTCTAAAAGTATTTAAAATACCATATTTTAATATACATTGTGTGGGTCTTTGATTAGGTTATGTCATCTATTATAATTTGTTTCCAATTTTGGTGCTTGATCAGATATTACTGGATCTATGCACACTTACAACATCTTTAGAAGGAATGCTAGAAGAGTAAAGGCTATAGAACTTATTGAAAAAGTTATGTGCTTATTGAAATTAATAAATGGATCTAGATCATAACCTAATGAGTCACGTAAATATTTTTGGGACAATTTTTTGTGATAAACAGAATATGAGAATTTTGATGTCACTTCCCATTTGTCGGGATTGTGTTGCAACATATATTAAAGTGATGTTGAGAATCTGTATAATAAAACTTAAATGATGTGAGTTTTATTCTTCGATTATAATTAGAATTATTCTCTGGAAGAATTAATTTGTGATATCNCCATTAGCCATAGATGATCCATTGAGCTATTTTCACAAATACTTAATGCGATTGTTTGGTTTTAATCGACATAGAGATATAGTAGGTTAACAAACCGATTAGGGTTAATTTCACTCGAGAAAGGTAATTCACTAAATTTGAAAAATCGGGTCTAAGGTCAGTAGGTGACCCGTACACTTAAAACCAATAAGTAACGACCCGTACACTTACGGTATATTATTTCAAGGGAACACTAAGGTCAGTAGAATTGTGAAATTCTTGCTTAGACCTATTGATTGTCGGTTGAGTGATAGTTCGATGATTGGAAGATTTAGAAAAAATCTTACCTAGAACTGTTTGATTCACTAACTGAGTAGGAGTTTTCAAGTTGGAAGAATGAATGTAATTCTCGCTTATAACTCATGGAATTTTGCGTTATGAAATTAAGTTTATGATAGTGAAATAAGAAGATTGCGAACGATGATTGAGAACATAGTAGTGAACTTTTGACTCTGTGCCAAACGTTGAACTATCGTATACGTTAATTTACATTGATACAAAATGATATATATGCATAAATAGACATTGATTGAGAATAAAATGTCTCTAAAATCCGATAGATCTTATCATCAAAATCTATAGTTGTTGACCTTAATAAACTTGACAAGCTAAATGTAATAACATTTGACATAAAAAGTTTTCCAGCTAGAAGAACATGATGTTTTAAATAGCATCAACCACATAATTGAAAACCCGATGTGAGTCAGACTACTCTAGAAAATAAAGAACAAGAACTTTGTCAAAGTGCGGAAAAAGTAAATTCTATTACTTGAGCATTTGAATTGTTAAGTTTTGTTATAGATTATCTTTTCTTTTTCGCAAATGTGACTGAGATGAGATGTTTAGCAGTGTTAACATTTTTTTTTGTTGGTCACAAATTTTTTTTAGTAGTAAGTTCAAACTAGTCTTATTTCAATGGATGAGAACTTTGAAGGTCAATGTAACTTACGAATCGAAGTGTCAATTTCTTTTATTGATACTATCCATCGTATGAGTTAAAAGACGTGCGACTTGATGTTACTAAATCTCAAGAACATGCTTGTGTAGCAATGTTCTAGTTCGCAAAAGATTTCGAATCTTAAGCTTTAAATGAACTAAAACAAATGCGGATAATGAAGAGACTGGAAAATGGACCAAGAAGAACGTATTAGGTAGAAATACGTGAAAGTGGTTTTGGTAGAGGAACAATATTATAAAGGTTCAAGTGTTTCAACCACACGATTTGAATCTCTTAGCTCGAAAGTAGTTAGGCTAAAGGATATAACACTTGAATATGTTTCTCGAAGTGTTGTTTACGTATTAACACTATACATACTGGACCTTATCTTGTGTGGATAATGAATTCAAGAGTTAGAAACCCACTTTATATGAGATCGAGAAGTATCTTTAATCTATTATCCAGTCTTTGACTTGATAAATAGATATATACAAATAATGAAGATGGAGTGGAGATTTATATGACTGATACTTCAACTTAGTATTGCAAAATGGAGAAACAGACCTCATATTTGATATTAAGATAGTATCAAAAGCTCCACTAAACTTGATCTCAATTTTTGTTCTTCTAAAAATAGTCTATTACTTGAACTTATATGTGGTAGTTCTGTAAATCAGTGGTGATGTTTAATTATGATTTTGGATATTTGTGCAATGGTTTGAGGTTTTGAGTTGAAAAAATCATTAAAAACTGTAAGAGCTAAACTTCCATTGAGTAAATTCGTTTGAATCTCTTGAGAGATAGAGATGAGATTTTATATTTCATTACGTTTATACATGGAATCACGCATTTCAGTTGTGCCTCTGATTTTCATAAGTTGAAGATACTATTGATTTAGACTTTATTGAAAGGGAGAAGAAAATCGGATCATGGAAGTGAAGACTTTGAGAATTGTTTGAGAGAGTAAATCTCTATCATAAGAGACCCAAGATCTAGGTAATGAAAGAGATTGGATTGATTATTTCTTGATCACCAATAATTATATGGTTTATTGGGAAGAAAGAATAGAATATTATTGAATGTGATGAAACTTGAGATAATGGAGTCCAATTTAAGTATTTTCTTTTGGGATGATTATTGGTTAACTGCAATGCGTCACTTAATAGAGTTTTCTCAATATTAGTATCTTCAGAATATATAAACTTTGGATACATAGATAACCAAATATGGGTTGTCTTAGACTTATAATCGATTATGTAAATTTTTATAATGAGTTTAGGAACATAAGTCTATTAAGAACGAGATGAATCTCTGAGATACATATAACCGTCTAAAAAGGTACTGAGATTTTGGATGGATATTAGGTAACAAGATGTGACATTTGACATTTTTTTCTTGGTAAGAGAGAAAATTTTGGAGAATATTATTGAAATTGATATTTTGTGTATTGATGAATCAGTTTTGAATACATAAGAGTTGATTTAAACTTCTGATTCAAGTGGGAGTTATCTGTTTACAAGTGTAAGCTATCTATCCGAATGAGAGTTATCTAAAAACTATCTAATTCAATGATTCTTGGTTTCGAGTGGGAGTTAAGAGCTATTAAATTTCAATGATTATTGGTTCATAAAACCAGTAGAAATTTGAGGAAAGTGACAGAAGTATATATGGAGTATAGAATTACAACCTAATTTGAAAAGTGGTGGAAGTTCTAATTGGACATTATGTTTATTGTGAACATTTGGGTTCTTAAAAATTAAATGGAAGANCATAATTCCAATCTATTTTGAGATAGTTCTAATTGGACATTTTATTTATTGAGAACATTCGGGTTATTAAAAACTAAATGGAAGACTAATGAGTTTATAATAAATAAAGCTCATTTTTTTATAGAAAGGTTAGACTCAATATGGGTATATTGAGTTTGATAAGCCTTTTTCTTAGCAGTGATATTCACTTCTATATGTTGATGCTAACCATGATAGTGTGTTTAAGTTTAGATTACACCAAATAGATTTATAGATTGTATTTTCATTCTCAATTGAGAATTGATTGAAGAGATCTATATGAATCGATTTGCAATTTTCATGTTAAAGACTTTTATAGTATTGTGGTAACTTTTTAGTTATACTTGTAGCATAATACAATCATCTCGCACTGGTACTTGAGTTTTAACAGGGTTTAAATCTCGTACAAAATTTCATCATTTTGATGAAGTTTACTATATTTATGTAAAAATCTGACGGTAGGTTGTAATTCTAATCTCGATGTTGATGACACTATATTGGCTAAGAATGAGAATGAGTGTATTGAGACTATTTTGAAATTGTTGTCCTTAATTTTTGAGACAAATGACATAGTTTTAGAAAATTGTATGTTTTGTGTTAAAAAATCACTATAGTCTTATTTGTCTATCAAAAGAGCTGTATACCCAAATGATTCTAAAATATCTTTAACTATGAAATTGCTACCATGTTGATGCTCCTATATCGAAAGATGACCGTATTAGTCTTCATATATTTTCAAGGACCCCATAAGTGCACAAAAAATATCTAGAGAACCATATCTAGTGCGATTAAGAATTAGAAGTATGCTATGTTGTATACTTATCTTAATATTTGTCATGCCATGGATCTAGTCAGTAGGTACCGATGCTGTCTTAGAAAGGATATTGTGATATTTGAAGACTGATGCTGTCAGTTATTCTATTTGTTGTCAAAGGAATAATTTGTGATTGGAATATATACACATATATTGACTAAATATGAGAGCTAGTCGAGTAGTTATTAAATTATGCAATCTTGCTATATAGAGTAGCAAGAAGTATATCTTATTGTATATATCTTGACAGTTGAAGAAATTGTTGGTATAGATGTATTGGGCATTTAATGATACTAGTTGTAAAATGAGATCTGTTGACCCCAAAAAATGTTGTCAACAGAAGTCGGGTCCACTCGTACATACGTAAGCCAAATTCAACACGTTTATGCCGATCGACGGTTAGGACCTCTCCGAAGGATTGAATGTGGAAGGGGCTCAACGACACAAGACGTTACTGTTCGGGTTTTCAACGAGATAAACAGAACAAGATTGTGTAAGAGACAATCGATCAAGAACAAGATTTATAACTGTATTGTAGTAAAGATGCAAGAATGAGAGAATAATGTAACTCTAAATAGTAAGAGTTTCATTAGTCTTTGCATATTACGTGGATGGGGGTATTTATAGTATGACAAATTAAATAGTGGCATTTAGATCAAATTACACGTAGCCTCATCTCTTCGGTCGAAGCATCAAGTCCTAGCCATCAAGTGGACCTTCCTAGCTCTACAAAGCATTAAATGTTCTTACATTTGACAAGACAAGACACAAATACACTTTTTACAAAGGTCACATCAATCATTCGAATAAGATCTTCATCATGAGTTCAATAATTGCATGTGGACCATTACTAGCTGAGAAGTCTTGGAGTTACTTGGGCCTTGAATCCAGGAAGGTGCCTCGGATAACATCAGAGCCTCAGAATAAAGGCCTCAGATGTACATAGGCCTCGAATAACAACGGAGCCTCAGAATAAGGGTTTTGGATGTACATGGGCTTCGGATAATATAGCCTCGGATGTATATGGGCCTCAGATAATGTAGCAAGAGGCCCACAACCTAGTTAAGATGGTCACGTGACAGTACCTAGTAACGAGTCATAACAATAGTCCCCGAAGTCCATATGTGATTATTTATGTCATGCGTGGACTTTAGTAATGAAGTTAAAAAAAGTCGTAAATTTATAGTCCAACATACTGGTCCCCTAAGTCCAGGCAGAGATATTCATATTGTGCGTGAAATTTTAATAGTTAATTTGAGTCTAGCTTACTTTGAGCTAAGGTTGTCTGTTGAAAGAGAGCTGAGTTTGCTTGGAAGCTAAGGCAGATAATAGCTGAACTACTAATGCTCATTCACTTTGAGAGTAACTGATCCATGTAGAGCCTTCTCCCATGACGTTCAACTTCGTTATGGAAGGCTTGTGATGTCTGCATCGGAGAGTCATTTTTGGGATCTGATCCTCTTCTTCGAGGTCCCACGCTTCCCCATATGGCGGATAGTTCATCCATGTAGAGGCTTCTCCCATAACGTTCAGTTTTATCATGGGAGGCTTGTGATTTCTGCCTCGGACAGCTAATGAGGTAAACCCTTTTGGGATCTGATCCTCATCTTTGAAGCACCCACGCTTCCCCATATGGTGGATGGTTCATCCATGTAGATGCTTCTCTCATGACGTTTAGCTTCGTCATGGGAGGCTTGTGATGTCTGCCTCGGAGAGCCAATGAGGTAACCCCTTTTGGGATCTGATCCTTTTCTCCAAGATGCCTACACTTTCCCACGTGGTGGATGGTTCATCAATGTAGAGGCTTCTCTCATGACGTTCAACTTCGTCATGGGAGGCTTGTGATGTCTGCCTCGGAGAGCCAATGAGGTAATCCCTTTTGGGATCTGATCCTCTTATCCGAGATGCCCACGCTTCCCCACATGGTGGATGGTTCATCCATATAGAGGCTTCTCTCATGACCTTCTGCTTCGTCATGGGAGGCTTGTGACGTCTGCCTCGAAGAACCAATGAGGTAACCTCTTTTGGGATATGATCCTCTTCTCCGAAGCGCCCACGTCTCCCTTCATAGGGATGGATCATCTATGAAGAGGCTTTCCCTTCGATCTTTTTCAATAGGAGGTACTTTATAATTTTTGTGTAAATTCGATTGTACAGACTACAAACTTTGTTTCCTAAATGAGGACTCCAAGATAATGCCACCTCTTTCTTTATTCAAAGAATGAGGACTACCCCATCCTTTATTCAAGGAACGAGATTTCCAACCAGGGATAAGCATCTAGCTGGCGGAGAATAAACATCCCGCGAATAGCTCTCAAACTATCGGAGTCTTATAAACTAGCCTCGGAATGGTAAAGTCTTACAGCTGGGCTGGCCTCGGAATGACGAGGTCTTATAGTTAAGCTCAATGATAGTGAGAGACGAGGAGTATGCATATCACGAAGTCAGGGATAAGCATCTGGTGAGGCAAGGAATAAACATCTCGCGTATTGATCTCGAACTATCGGAGTCTTATAAGTGGCCTCTGAATAACGAGGTTTTACAGCTATGCTCGACAATAGTGAGAGGCGAAGAATAAGCATCTCGTGAAGCTAGGGGTAAGCATCTGGCGATCTGCCTCTTCTTTTATTCAAGGAATGAGGACCTCATGCTGAATTGTTGAAGCATAGGCAACGATGAGGCCCTTGCATGTTGAATTGCTGAAGCATAAGCAAAGATGAGACACTTGCATGCTGAAGTATAGGTAAGGATGAGGCCCTTACATGCTAAAGTAGATGAAATATAGGCAAGGCTGAGGCCTTTGCATGCTGAAGTGCTGAAGCATAGGCAATGATGAGGCCCTCATGCTGAAGTGTTAAAGTATAGGCAATGATGAGGCCCTTGCGTGCTGAAGTGCTGAATCATAGGCAGGACTGAGATCCTTGTGTGCTGAAGCATAGCAAGGATGAGGCCCTCATGCTGAATTGCTGAAGCATAGGCAATGATGAAGCACTTACATGCTGAATTGCTGAAGCATAAGCAAGGATGGGGCCTTTACATGCTGAAGTGCTGAAGCATAGGCAAGGATGAAGCCCTTGCATGCTGAAGTATAGGTACAGATGAGGCCCTCATGTCGAATTGCTAAAGCATAGGCAATGATGAGGCACTTGCATGCTGAAGTGCTAAAGCATAGGTAAGAATGAGGCCCTTGCATGCTGAAGTAGATGAAATGTTTGTGCAGAGGTGAAGTCACATGGTTCAAGAATGAGGCCTCTTAATTTATTACATGTGGCCACTTCTTTGTAGGTGTCCCTTTCAAGAGGTCTTCCAATTCAAAGCCACTTCAACTGCCTCTCCTTTTCAGGGGTCACCCACTTCTTTAGTGACCTCTCTTTTTCAGGAGATCATCCGCTTCTTCAGCGGCTTCACCATCTGAGCTCATCTTTTTCCAAGCCTAAACCTTTGAATATTTTTCAACTCTGGGGGCTTCCTCTTGTTTTTTTCTCAGGAACAAATCATTTTTCAAGGGGGATGCCCAAAATATTTTCTCAAACAGCTTTTTCCATGGGGAACTCATCTCTTTTCAACTCTGGGGGGCTTCCTCTTGTTATTTTCTCAAGAACAAATTATTTTTCAAGGGAGATGCACAAAATTTTTTCTCAAACAGCTTTTTTCACGGGGTTGCTCGGGACCACTCGTGCATACCTAAGCAAAATCCAACACGTTCATGCCGATTGACTGTCAGGATCTCTCCGAAGGATTGAAAGTGGGAGGGACTCAACGACACGAGACGTTACCGTTCGAGTTTCCGACGAGATAAACATAACAAGATTGTGTAAGAGACAATCGATCAAGAACAAGATTTATATATATTGTAGTAAAGATGCAAGAACGAGAGAATAATATAACTCCAAATAGTAAGAGTTTCATTAGTCTTTGCATATTACATGGATGGGGATATTTATAGTATTACGAATTAATTGACGACTCTTGGATCGAATTACACGTGGCCTCATCTTCTCGATCGAAGCATCAAGTCCTAGCCATCAAGTTGACCTTCCTAACTCTACAAAGCATTAAATTATTAAATGCTCTTACATTTGACAAGATAAGAACAAACACACTTTTTACAAAGGTTACATCAATCATTTGAATGAGATCTTCATCATGAGTTCAATCTTTTCATGTGGGTCGTCACTAGCTGAGGAGCCTCGGAGTTACTTGGGCCTCGGATCTAGGAAGGTGCCTCGGATAATATTGGAGCCTTAGAACAAGGGCCTCGAATGTACATGGGCCTCGGATAACAACGGAGCCTCAGAATAGGGGCCTCGAATGTATATGGGCCTCGGACAATATAGCTTCGGATGTACATGGGCCTCGGATAATATAGCTTCAGATGTACATGGGCCTTGAATAATGTAGCAAGAGGTCCACGGCTTAGTTAAGATGGCCATGCGACAGTACCTAGTAACGAGTCATGACAAGATCCATGATAATTATGTAATTATCTCATGTGTTAAGGATCTCAAATATCATGATGGAACCAAATACTCAATAATATTTCTATGAGAGACATTAGCAAAGAATGTGTCTTTGCAATATATCTACATAAATGATGATATGTAATCATCGTACTCTAAAACTGTTTAGAAATATACTTGTTGGTAATGTCGAATTTCTAAAATTGCGTAGAATATGATATTTAGTGTATCAGAAAACTCTTGATTGCGTTGTATGTACCTATAGATGAACAATTTTGAGTCCATGTGTAATCTATTGTTGGGATTACGAGATAATATTTTGCATGGACATATAAAGTATGTCAAACAGGTTGAGATTAACTTACTCACACGAGCAATCGCCTCAGACATTTTGGAGTGTGCTGGGATGAGATATAATGATCATGTTGTGTACATGATCTAGTCGCCTTGATGAGATATCAAGATGAAATGGATTTTGCTAATCCATTAAACTTGTTTAATAGCCATATCGAGTTCTCGATTTAAGATTGCCGAAGGAACGAACATAAAGGAGAACTCAAGTTAAGTACCTAGGAATACCCGAACTAGGATCTGTACAGTGTTATTTGTTTATAAAAGATATGACATATGCCTTAAGAATGAGAGAAAACATCGTAGCGCATGTTTCATGCCACGTGTTCTTTTACGACCAATATTGGGTAAATAAGTGAATGGATCCCCAGTTCCTCATTATGTGAGACGTTGAGGTTTATATACCTCATATATACCCTTAGGACTTTTGACTGTTTCTTGAGATCTTATCTCAGTGTTGTTACTTTAATATGTTGCCAATAACTATGATTGATTTGGTTTGATGGGCCATGTCTAGGAAAGAGCCGATTTAAAGTTGAAGGATTCAAGAAGGAAAGGAAGACTATTTTGCCAACATTTATATTTGTATTCACTGGCCGGACAATTGTGTTTAATCATTTAGGGTATATGACACAATTGTAAATACAATTATAAGACGTGAGGTTTAAGTATGTTCCATAAATATTTGAGGGATTGAAAATACTTGAGAGAACCAAAGTTCAAGGATCAAAGTGCAAATAGTCGAAAGATGACCCAGAAGAAGAAACAAGGATGTGAAAAAGTCGAAGACCAATTGAGAAAATGAATAAAATCTTGGAAAAAGAAGAACTGATAAAATAGATCAAAGAACGAGAAAAAGGAGTTTAGGGACTAAAATGCAAATCTGGAATTTTATGAACAGCTATGCAATCGCATAGCCCTTTCATCTGTACGGTCGCATTGTAACATGCAAGGATTTCAAGAGCTCAACATTGAAGAGCTATGCAGTCACATAGGCATTTCGTGGAGTAAAAAATGTGATTTCCTTATTTCAATACAACACTTATGGAAACGAATCTTAGTGTACCTTTTAAAACCCTAGAACAGTCCAAAATGTAGGGTAACACATTCTAAGAGACTTTTGGAGCATAGAATAAGCCAAGAATATGAAGATTGAATCCAAGAACACGAGAATCAATTTAAGAATAATATTGGGTGATGTCGATTCTTCAATATTCCTTTTGTTTTCTTCTTCATAACATGTTAGGCTAGTTTTTTATGTATTGGGAGAACGATGAACTGTGTAATACGAGCTTTTAATCCTTATTTTTATATATTTGACATTGAAACACGTTTCTGGATATTGAACAATTTATATGATTTTATTTTCTCCACAATTATTATGCATGGTAGTTGAGTGAATGTGGTGACCTAGTTTATGCATTCAAAAGATGGAAAATATGCTCGACATATATAAATTGTTATAGGGTCCAATTAGTGGTGTCAACGAGTCGAGCCGGAAAAAA
>CAIGRS010225114.1:0-10518 GCA_903798395.1 Fraxinus floribunda | reverse complement strand
AGAGTTCGAACCTGTGGTGATGATTCTTGCGTGATTCATTTCTGAGTGTCGATTGTAATGATGAGCGGGCTTTGATTCTTGGTTTTATAGAGTGATTTCTTCCGGTTGGCGGAAGCTCAAATGGGGATTAAGATTTATCGGAACCTCTTGCCTTATGGCGAAAATTCTTCGTGTTTTTAACTATTTTTCAGTTTATTGCACATTTTTATTGTTGTTTATATGCTTCAATTGGCTGATTAGTGCGATTTAATCTCTACATAGTCGATTCACTGACAAAATCAGTATGAATGAAGGAGTTGACAGAATCAGCTTTATTGCTGGAATTAACAGAACCACAATTTTCCTTAATTTAGAGTCAGTTTTCCTGATTGTCTGCTATGTAAAATATGTGGGATTATTTACTGACTTAATTGTTTAGTAGTAAACTGGCCTAGAGTAGTTCTCTGTTTCCTACACAAGTCTGTTACATTCTGAATCATTAAAAAAAATTCCCAGAAATCTTCAGCCTATAAACTACATCTTTCCTATTATCTCTAAGGTATATTATTTTTTTTTTTTACTACATGACACCAAGTGACTATACATTACCCTTGTGGATTGAAATACTATATATGGGGGAGAGGAAATACTATATATGGATTGAAATACTATATCAAGTCATTGGTCACTTATGGGGGAGGAAATACTACTGCTCAACACCGGAGTAAATGACTTGTGGATTGAACAAATAATCTGTACTGCCGAGAGCAGGAGGTGCACTCTTATGGATTTCACAATTTAAGGGTTGTTCACTCTCGAGAGCTACGTCCACATGGTACAACGCTGCTATAGAATTGCACTATGAGTGTGTTTGGTGCACATTAAAATGAAAGAATGCGTTTTTTTGAAGGATGTGATGAGAATTATGTGGCTGAAAAAGAAGGAAAATTTATTGATGTGATGGAAAATATTATTTTATTAAGAATGTATGATTAAAAATGAGTAGAAGAATGAGAATGAAAAAAGTAATGTGGGACAAATAGGAGCTATATCGAAGAAAACAATTAAAATGTGTTTTGAACTCGTGCCTCTCTGTTTACTCTACTATGACGCATGGAACACGAGGCTCTCCCTAATACCTTCGTATAGGAGGTAATATTATGGTGACCTAATGCATGTGCGAAGTTCTCAAAGTACCCCTATAACACTTAAAAACTCGTATTAGGCTTCACACATCCTACAATGACAACCTCGTAGTAGAGTCCTAGACTCCTGGAGGATAAAAATGCCATTTCTAAATCCAAAACTGGAGAACGTGATTTTTCATTTCATTCTCATATTATTTTTCATTTATGTTTTCTTCTTTTTTATTTTTATTTTTTTCCCTTTAAACTTGTCTTTTTGTGCTTGCATACATGTGTGGAAGATTTTTATTTTAAGCAACATCACAACCCTAGTGTGTTTTAGACTCCCCGACATGATATAAATGGAATATAAATGAATACAATGAATTGGACGGATAGAGATAAAGACAAAATTTAGATACAATTTTAAGAGCCCGTTTGGTAGAGATTAAAATTGAAAAACTACTCGTTATTGTTGACTTTTATTAGACCAGTGGGACCCAATAACAACTATATTTTCAATTTTAATTGAATTAAAATCTCTACCAAACAGGCTCTAAATTTGGTCTCAATTCAAATTTTTTTGTAAGAATATCTGAGATCCAAAATAAGTTATTTATTGAACTTGCTTTGTAAGTTGATAAATATTTTATCGTCAACTGAAACTATTAACACTTGGGGCGGACTTTAATTTAGTTTTAAATTTTATATCGTGTCACACGTCGTCTCTCAAATTGATAAAAATTGTTTGATTGATATTCGTATGATGATGAATCTTCACATGAAATGTTAATTTACTACTATGTTACATCATAAAAGTGTTGATTTCTGAAATTCGATTATAAATTTTAATGTGCACATGAAATCCGAGGAAGAAGACAAGGGATTATGGACCGACCATAGACCGTGTTCAATAAGTTGAGCACATTAACTCTGTTACCAATTTGAACAGCAAGGACAGCGCAACGAAGCTGTACAGAATGCACTTAGCATTTCTACGAAGGATTGAATCAATCATCAAAGAGAACCCAAAAACAAATATTTCATAGCAATTCTCTACAAAACTAACTTAACCTCAAATGTAAAGGACGAAATTCGGTGTGTCCAAGGATCTCACAATTTTATTACCTATACACACGAGCTAAGGCATAATGTATGCATGCCGAAAGTCATCTTCGCTCGATGGACAGCACCCAGAACTTCTACACTGATCATCGACAGTCGTACAAGCAATCCATATTTCTGAGCTGAACCTAAAAGTTGTCCTTGGCATTGCGGATGATGCCCAAGGCTTCGGCTGCGTCTGCTGAGTCGGAAATGTTCAATGACTTCCGGATTACTTTGCTCGAAGTTCGAAGGAACGGATTACATGACTTCTCCTTTCTTAGTGAAGTAGGGATCTACAAAACATTAATGACAGTTTCACTATTAAGAAGAAAACTAACAAGACGGGAAAACAAAAAAGATGATATAATAGAAAGATCAAATAAAGAAGGATAACTTGAAAAATGAAAAATTTCCATATAATCTCTCAACAAAAATGGAAGAATATCTTTCATCTCCTTTAGTAACCCCAAAACAACTACTAATGCCATCTTGTTAGTTGCTCTAGTTATGTAAGGCCCATTTGGAAAGACTTCTATTTTTGGTAGAAAAGCCTCCATAGAAAGTAATTTTATATCAACTTCCTCTAATCTCTTCTAGCCAAACAAAGCACCTCCAAAAACTTGTCCAAACTGGTCCAAAAGCAGGTTCTTAGTCTCACGAGCAGCTTTTGACTTTTCAAAGGCTTGCCAGACTGCCCATAGTTATTTTAACTAGGAACGCAGGCCAAATTACCAGTGTTACTAGTGTATGTGACCGTGAAACGCACATATAATATGACAATAACTGGCCAATAAATGGGAATAACATCTAAAATATCCTATCATGAATGCAAGCATTACATGTCCCATACTCAATTCCATAAAATTTAAGAAAGTCAGATAGTACCGTAGGCAAGCCCTTGCTGCGGAGATGGGCTACTTGGGCAGCATAAGACTGCAATTCTTCATTCCCAGGTTCTACTGATAGGGCGAATTTTGAATTACTCTGTCAAAACAAGCCAATAATTTAGGGTCATAAGAAGGTTTTGATTTAAGAGCCCGTTTGACCGATTAAAATCCAATTAAAATTGAAAATATAGTCGTTATTGGGTCTCACTCGTCTAATAAAAGTCAACACTAACGGCTAATTTTTCAATTTTAATCCTATTTTAATCTCTACCAAACGGGCTCTAAGAATGTTGAGAAATATGAAAAGAGAAAGAATGTTGAATGCTAATCGTGAATTTACCAATGTATATTCATGGCCGCAATATATATTTGTATCATCTGGCAGTGACGTGATCTTCCTCAGGGAAGAAAGCATCTGGTACAAACACAATGAGTAATCATTATCACACTTCAAAATGTTTTGAAGACAATCAAAACTCTAATTTCACCTCCAATAGCAAGAAAGCATCTTAAATATATCTAGAAATTTAAGCATGTCATTTATCAAAATTTAAAGCTTCTCATAATTATATACATACCCAGATATCTTATATTCTAATACAAGTCAAATTGATTCAAAAAATGGTTTGAGTATATAAATCATGTGTAGTGGACGATAAAAAGACTTCTACTTCAAGCAAGCAAGTAAAAATATACACATCATACATGCTAATTCCAAGTTTTTTTAAAGTAACACAGCATGACAGAAGCTCCTGAGACTCCAGGGATATGAACTGATGATACACTAACTTGTGGCGATGGTAAATAAAGACTAATATGTGCTCAGAATTCTCTGTCATCAATTAAAAAGTTATCAATCTTGACTTCAGTTTTTAGCCACAAACCCCACATAATTACTATTTATGATTTTGCATGATAGTCCACAAACATTTACTGTGAAAAATTTGTCATAACTCTTGGGAACAGCATGTTACGGAATTACAAACTTGAAACATCAAAATGAAGGCTTTACTCCTCTCTATAAGATAGGTGCAATAGCTGACCATTTCACGAAAGACATGACTATTCTACAAACTGATTTGAAGGTTATAAAGAAAGGGAAAAAACCAAAAAACGAACGAAAGAAAGAGACCCATCCCACACTTTTTTCTTCTGAAGCTGTATCTTTTACTTGCTGGACTTTTAACATCTTCCCCATAGCTATTTACAATTACATTAGCAAGTATGCAAAATTATGACATATCTCCCCTTTTAATTGGTTTACAAAGAAAAATCGAAGCATGCTTCCACAGCTTTTGAAAAACCACATAGAAGGTCTCACCTAAATTACCCACAAAGCTTAGAGCAGGGCTCAGCCATCATAAATTCTTTTTCCATTTTAATAAATTGAATCCCCTAGAAATCCATGTTCAACCAATGATTCCGGAAACTCACTTAAAATCAAAAACAAAAACTTGGAGCACTAGGGACTTATACGGAACAAGTGGACCGTGCTACGGTTGATGGAAGTCAATGTAAATATTAAAGCTACAACACAAGTTTGACGATGTAAATGAAAATTTTCACAGCACACAAAAGAGTAAAATAATTATTTTAATAGATATCATAACATACCTGCTGTGGAGTTCCTTCAAAAAGCTTGCCACATGATAAGCTGAACAATGTGTCTCCCGTAAAAATTGATTTTGATCCAGGGAAGTGGAAACTAATATGGCCTGCTTGCAAGGTGCACCATGTTTTATGATTAGGTCAGTACTATGGAATCAAACCGAGGAAAATATCACACAATAACTGCTTTTTTCATATAATCATTTTGGTAAGAAAATGTATTCACCAATTTGATTTTTGAAAATAATTACGTGTTATAACAAATCAAGTGTCTAAATTATTCCATATGAAATCCCTATATTAATATCCATTGATTTATTCCTATTTATCAGCCTTCCTCTCACTTCATTGGCTTCTTGTGCACTTTGGTCTGTGTCCTTGGCTGAGTATAGTCATCTTTCAGTTGTAATCCAGCCTCTAATAAATTTCAATTATCAAAGTTCATTTCTTTAGTAACGCATATGCAGATGCAGTCCTCAGCCTCCTACATAGATACCAGGCCGTTCTAGCCAAGAGACAATCATATATTTGCAAATCTTGGAATGAAATGCCAACTCTTGAAACCCTATTCCCACTTCAGGATTATTCTAAAACTTTCACAAGGGAAATAATTTTTATACAACTAAAAAATAGAAGTGGAGAATAACTTGAATAAATAGCCAACAA
Organism: Fraxinus floribunda; assembly: GCA_903798395.1. Classification (NCBI taxonomy): domain Eukaryota; kingdom Viridiplantae; phylum Streptophyta; class Magnoliopsida; order Lamiales; family Oleaceae; genus Fraxinus; species Fraxinus floribunda. The sequence goes on along the minus strand of CAIGRS010225114.1, from coordinate 5,147 downwards.
TCAGTATGGAAAAAATTAAGTTGGCAATTTTAAAAGAAGTCAATAATGGAAAGGCATTTGAAAGATAAAGATGTTATATTTCAAGACTACATGTTTTGCTTCAGGACAAAGAGCAGGTCCCCCAGTGCGAAACAAAAGGCCTTGTCAAATAGAAAGGATCCTCCATGCATGTGGCACAAGTTCAGCACTGATAGCAACTGCTATGGGAAAATTCTGAATCAGTTGAACAGACAGAGATGTGGACCTAGACCGGTAATATGCAATGCAGATGGACTGAGAAATTAGAGTTCTTAGGATAGAAATTGATTCAGAGAAACTGATCAAATAATGGAAGCTGACTCCCAGTCTTATCCTTCTGGGCATCTAATTGAAGATCTGAAGGCTGTAGGCAATAATATAGCCAAGCAAACATGTGAATGTCAATGGAGAGAGTAACAAGTGTGCACCCTACCTTGCGAAAGATGGAAAGAGGCTTAAAAGTTTATAAATAGCATGTGGATATCTGACGAGGAGATCCTAGAGCTCTCCAACCCTCGAGAAACTGAATCTTTTGCTTCTAGATTTTGATTTCTTTTGGTCACATGGCCTTCTTTTAGAAAAAGAAGTGAAAAGAAAAATGTCTAAAAAATGGTAATACTAGACTTAAGTTGCAAAAATTATTACAGATATACCTAGACTCCAACAGTAAAGGAATATAATGTAGAGCTTAACATAAATAACTTAGTCACTCAAATAGACCTATCCAGAATAAAAAATAAAAAAATCACCAAGCACATCAAAAGCATTATGCATTGAAAGCAAATAATTGAACACGACCTCGCGTATGACCAGGAGTTGCCATCACAAGCACCTCATGGCTGGCAAACATCCATTTGTCCCCGTCATTCAAAGTGATATCTATGCCAGGTATTCTGTCCTTGTCTACTCCTGATCCAATCACCTACAAGGACATACGCAGAAAATTGAAAGCTTCATAAAAAGATTTTGTAAAGAGAAATTAGAGAAGAAAGGTTTAAAACTATTAAATGTTAAATTCACACTTATCTTCAATACTGAATAAAATTGATGAATCTTGGTTTCTGTCCTAAAGCAAAAGCAGTTCTAAGACAACTACAAGCTAACAAATCCAAGGTAATAGTTGATATAAAAGCATCCCTATATCAAAGATGCCAACAGTTGGGGAGTAATGCTAAATACCACAGGAAGGAAAGCAAGGAACAGACCCCAAAAAGGAACCTGCTGGTCTAAGGAGTTATTTAACAAGGGTACAGGTATCACATTAGATCTTTGCTTAGTCAAGCCTACATCATCTCTTGATCAGAACCCAACTAACTTATAACCACAAGGGTCCTGTTCAAGAATAAGTTCTATTTCTTAGCCACCAAACAGCTCCCAGCTTCAAAATGTATAGAGTATAGGAGATTCAAGCTCTTGAAGCATCTTAACTGCACCACACAGACAAATGACACTCCAGTATGAACATATTTTTAGATGTCCTAAAATAGATTACAAATATACAGATTTTAAGTGCTCAATTCAGGTCTCTCAGTCCATATTATCTCAGCACATTCAGATACTTTCTGCAATGCAGCCCTTATTACTGATTTGTCAATCCATTTCGTTGTATGTAACTAATGACCCTAAAGAAAAAAGAAGTGGCAGATCAGCCACGTTCTAGTTAACCATCTGAGAATATCTTACTCCCTTTAACCATCCAGAGAGTATATAGTCCCTGGCTGTAGCTATCATGTAAGAGGTTCACCACTTTACCTTTCTTGCTCTCTCTGGAGCTGGGGCGAAGGTTGTTTCTAGGACATGACTGTCAGTCTTCTTATTTAGTCAGTTTAACAAAATGGTTTCAGAAGTCCAAATGCAATGTCTTTTCCAGGGCATTCCCAGTTCCTAGTCAATATCAAACACAGTCAATTATTATTAGTGTATGTAAGAAATGTTACAGTAGCTTAAATTTCCACCGGAGTCAACCTTTTGAATGCATAAAACATCATAGATGGAAATTAGCAACCACGACTGCTAGTTAACTCTAGCACATCCCATTCACATTTGAATACTTGACATAGGTTATTAATTCAATGTCCCAAGTATTGGGACCACTGGGACCAACATCGAAGTTGTCAATTGAAAAGAACCATGTCGCAAAATCCAAGTTCAAATTTAAGGTCTCTCTCTCTCTCTCTCTCTCTCTCCCTCCCTCCCTCTCCCTCTCTCTCCCCACAGAGGCATGGATGAAAGATGGAAATACCTTTCTCGTGGTGGAACATCCAAAAACACTACGCTCTCACATGAAGGCAGACAAATAACCCTGTAAAGCTCCAACCACTACAGAACTATGAAGAACAACCGACTTAAAGCTGACAGTTAGATTGTGGGGGCAAATGTTAAACATTCGGACACAACCAGATTAGTCGATCGAATGCACCTCATAGTTGACAATCTAATAGGAGTGAACTACTTTTTTCAAAGATTTCCCTTGAATAGTAATAAAAATACAGAGTACAAAACGTAACTAAGAAGAACAACCAACTTAAGGCTGGCAGTTTAATTTGTGGGGGCAATTGTTAAACATTCTGACACAACCAGATTAGTAGATCGAACGCAGCATAATAGGAAATCTAATAGGATTGAACCACTTTTATAAAATTCCCGTGGAATAGTAATAAAAATACAGAGAACAAAACCATAGATTTCAAAATCCTTAACAAGCATGCACACATAGATGCGCCTATATTTAGCTCAAACCAATGGTCAGATATAACAGAAGGTAAAATTTTCATACCTTTGCACCGTACCTTTCTTTTAACTCCATGTTTCCACCAGTCTGATCAAAATGGTGATGAGTGTTCAGGATGTAAGTCAAATTCCAATTTTTCCTATTCAATGCATCTATAACAGGTACTGCTTCAGATGGGTCAACCACTCCAACTGTCCCAGTATCCATGTCATGTAAAAGATAAGCATAGTTATCTTTAAGACAGGGCACCTGAAATAAAGAAAAAGTCAAAATTGAATAAGGATAATTCATGTGAGCTACTTATGTGGCTTCATGCATTACATAATGCAAACGATAAGAGGTTATATATAGTACCAGTTACAAAGAACAGTCATGGGTTCAACCCCACATAATAGATGAGCTCATTATCCTAGTTGAAACTTGTAATGCATGATATTTGTCCATGATGACAGAACTTTTCACATTTAATTCTTTATGTATACATTTCATGACAAAAAAAAATTATTGATGCTAAAAAGGAGTACAGAATTGAGGACGAGAACAATTTCTGAGCGTAAAAAAATAATAATATGCAATTATAAACTGGCAATCAACATTATTGAGGAAACTACATCAGATGTAAGTGAAATTCAGCTCCAGTGATTCTGAACTCAGAACTAGATAACTTAGTAGTACCTTAGCTGTGGAACTTCACTTATGTATAATATACCGTCATGTAAAGTAACTGAGCTCTTCAGCCTTGGTTGAACGAATAAATAAGAAAACAGTGATATGGAAAGTTTTAATTCAACTTGGCCACAATATTTACTTTCCAAACCCCCTTCCGAGTTATTGTTACAGTTCTGTAATTAGTCTGTCATCAAAACATCTGCTCACCAGCTCAATTTGCAAAGTGGATGACATATTAGCGATGCTGCAAAAATTAGAAACTCCTCCAATTGTTTGGCTAACTCCCCGCAAGGTCTTGAATGGCATAGATAAGAGCCTCACAAATCCATACACTAGAGTCTTTCTCAGACAAAGCTGTCTCATCCCTGGCCATATGCACAGTCCCGACCCTTTCTGGAACAACAATGCAATAAAACATAACTACATTAATTAAGACCATCAAACTAATTATTGAGGGAGAGGCAGAAGAATCCTTTATAACAAAACACTATGTAACTAGTGTAATTGTGTTGAATTCACAAACACAATCTTAAAGAAATTATGAGTATGGGTTACAAAACTAGAATAATGTGCTCTCAGCACATGTACAATGCAAAAGAGGCACTTAGGCAACAGGGAATATAGTTGGCAAATAGTTTCATTCAGGATTCATAATCGAAAAATTAAAAGATGGTATTTCACCTAATATTCAGTTACATAAGAACATAGTTTAAACCACTAATCTTTCATTTTGTACAAATAAGACCCACCGAGCATAGGCATCATCAAAATATAAAAGAAGGAAATTACACCAGAGGGTACAGACATATTTTAAAATCAAAACTCAAATTTCAGAATCAATTTCTTATATAATGATACTAAACATATTTTGTGGTAAAAGGGTGTGACAAGGAGCAGAATATAATCAGAACCAAAGCAGAAACCCACATATTACAATATTTTTTTCTGAATCCCACACGTACAATAGTTTACATCAAATGAAAGATTAATCATATGCAAAATCAGAAACCATTTTTCTAAAACCAAAAAATTAGAAAATTACTTTACTGCAAATTCATTGAACACCATATAAAAAAATTTAAGAAAAGGGTCCTTCTACAAGGATGACATAGAAAAAAACTAAATTGAGAGAGAGCTAATTAACAAGAATTTCTCAACTAACAAATGCAGAAGAAGCTGAATCGAAGACCCTCATCATAATCATCAATATTAAGTAAAAAAGAAACCCAAATACAATAATAACTTACTTCAATGAAAGTTTAACCAATCAAACGCAAAATCATAATCCATGTCGCTGAAACCAATAAATTGGCACTAACAAACAGAATCCATCAGAAAATCACTTGACCGTAAATTTAGACGACAAAATGACCATGTAAAGATCTATTTAAAAAAGGGGGAACCTTAAATCTAACGCCTCAACAGAGAGTGTGAAATTTCCAAATAACAAAATCAATATGCAGAAGAAGTTGATGGAAGACCCTGATCATATTCATCAATTTCCAAATTATACATACAAAATAAAGATGCATATAAACAAGAAAAGCTCATTGATAAATTATATATTAAAGAAGAAAGAGACAGAAGGAACCAACCATTGAACGAGGGAAGGGGGCCATGGCAGAGGGTGCGGCTCTACTCAAATCATTTACAGAATTTGAAGAGCATCATCACTTTTCTTTTGTTTTTGGACTCCAGAGAGAGAAAGTCTTGTGTGTGCAGGCGCGTG
>CAIGRS010225110.1:0-16420 GCA_903798395.1 Fraxinus floribunda | reverse complement strand
TAACCCTGAAAACCTTCATCCTCCATATGTCGAAACGGTAATTCAGACAATATGAAGTACCTTATAATTTGTTCTCTAATTTCTTTTTGAAGAAATTTGATAACTTTGATTCGCTTGTGTTTTTACAAAGACGTTATTGCATATATGTCTAGGCAACATTGACAATTTTACGTTCAGTTCATTTTGTAATTATGGGCTAATTTTTTTTTTTTTTAACAAAAACCCAACTCAATACTAATGACAATGACTTACTAANTCAGACAATATGAAGTACCTTATAATTTGTTCTCTAATTTCTTTTTGAAGAAATTTGATAACTTTGATTCGCTTGTGTTTTTACAAAGACGTTATTGCATATATGTCTAGGCAACATTGACAATTTTACGTTCAGTTCATTTTGTAATTATGGGCTAATTTTTTTTTTTTTAACAAAAACCCAACTCAATACTAATGACAATGACTTACTAACTTGTTTGTTATGCATGTGTTATGTTAATTAAATTTGTACCCTCCAAGAAAGTATACTTTAAATTCTAAAAACTATACTTTAATAAAATTTATAATTTATTAAAAATATTTTTTTAATTAAAAAAAGTGAGGTTCGGTTTGATTTTTTGTGGTTTTTAAAATTTGAAACTTAAACCAAACAATTTTGAAACGGTTTGGTTCGGTTTGAGAGAAATAAAATCGCGAGTCCACGTGGACCCAAACCAACGACTTCGGTTCGGCTTGCGGTTTCGTGATTTTTTTGTGCAGCCCTAATGGGTAGAGACATCTATCACGTGAGTGAAATGTCAGCGAATGGACAGATCGATTTGGGATCAAGTTGAGTGAGAGAACAAAAGAATTTCATGATAGAGGAAATAAAAATTGATTTTGAGATCTAGTTGGAAATTGAAAAATTTTAAGAGTATTTTCGTCCATTTGGGAAAAAAAAAATGGATACAAAGTGAAATATTTTGGCCATTTTTAAGGAAATATAGTTAGAGTGAACTTGCGTTGCACGTTATTCTAAAATATTTTATAAGGGCGTAAAAGTAATATTTGATCATTCTAAACCCTTTTGATCTAAATATAAGAGAAGTGTAAGTTCCTAAAATAAATTTTAATTAATATACATGCACGTAAATAGTGATATGCATACTTGAATGTAAGTATTAGAATTTGGTTAAATCCATCAATGACCATCTAACTTTACACTTGGTGTCACCATGACTACTTAATTTGATTTGTTTTATCATGATTATCCAACTTTATTCTTAATGTCACCATGGTAATCTAATTTGATTTTATTTCACCATGACCACCAATTTCATATACATTTTATCATGATTACTCAACTTTTTTCACAATTTTCATTAATTTTTGAAAATAGAAAAACAGTCACTTTGCATCATATATAAAAAATAAAAAATAAAATTATTTTTAAAAAATGTTACTTAAAAATATCAAATAAAATAAAAACTTATTTTAAAAAGTTACTTAGAAAAACAAAATAAAATAAAAAATTATTTTAAAAAAAATTCCTTAAAAAATTATTTAAAAAAGGTTTTAAAAATAAAATAAAATCTTATTTTAAAATAGACGTTTTTAAAATTTATGGAAAAAAAACTTTTATTTTTGTTTTTTTTTTTAAATTTATTTATATATATAGAGCCTGTTTGGTAGGGCTATTAATCAAATTAAAATTGAAAATATGACCGTTGTTGGGTCTCACTCGTCTAATAAAAGTCAATAATAACGGATAATTTTTTTAATTTTAATCCGATTTTAATCTCTACCAAACACACTGATAATACAAAGTTACCGTTTATTCTTTATAAAATTAGTGAAAATGGTGAAAATAAATCGTGTAACCGTGATGAAATGTTACATGAAATTTGATTGTTTTGTGAAACTTTATATGAAAGTAGGTTTTGATGGTGAAATAAATTTAAATTGGGTGTGTCAAATTAACTATAAAGTTAGATGAAAATAACGTTTGGTGGCGGTGAATTCAACCCTCTCTAATGTTAAACCCTAAATTCCCAATTTCCCATCGCAAGAATTGACCCGGCGAAAGGGAACCTGCGACCATCGCCGAGGCACTGAGCCCGGGCCCAGTAGCCAAAAAATTCCAAATTGCAGAGCCCAACGCCTTGCCCATCAACGCCCGGTGATTTCCGAACATCCCCATTGACTGCTACCCAAGAAAGGTCTATTCATTGCTCCCATTTATTTTTTCCAGTCTTTCAGACGAAGATTCAATTTTTATTACATTGCTCCACCTCTGTAATTATGGGGATTCAAATGTTTGATATATGTTGGATGGCTGATTTGTGGCACCAAGTTGAAATTTCTCTTTAATTTTCATATGAGTTGTTACTATTTTATTTGCAGACTGCAATTGCATCTTTCAAGATTCAATTTTTATTAAACGACCTCGTTTATGTTCTTGTGAGTGTTATAATTGCTCCTAGTTGGGATTTTTTCTCTTTTCTTTTTTATTATTAACTTATGCTAATTGTTACAATAATGTAATTAGAATGATAAATTTTAATCTATAAAGATTTACCTCGTTATTATGTGGGTCAGGACCCAGCACCTGGCCAGCCCCCGCGGCCGCCCGTGTTGGGTCCGCCGGAAACTTCAGCCATGAGCCACCACCAAGGAAGAAGAAGATGACAGAAGAAAGAACCGCCGGACTTGCTGCAGCTGTTGCCGGTGCATCCTGAAGTTTGAAAAAATTGTGGGCCTCTTTTTTTTTAAAAAAGGCCCAATTTTTAGCCCAATCCATTTGCTATAGGCCATGGCCGGTTGAAAGGGATGGGTCCAAATCCAACTCTCCAAGACTCCAATCCATTCAAAATTCCTTCTAATTTCTTCTGGGCAAGTGCTGTGGCCTGTGGGGGGCGACGGGGGGGAGAGAAGCCGAGAACTTTGGGACTTTGGGTGAAATTATTTTGAATTTTTGAGGGCTGAGGAGGAGTGGAGGACAGTGGAGGCTGCGCCGGCTGCTGTGGTGGCGTCGCGGTCGCGGTCGCTGATGCTGGACTGCTGGAGCAGGCAAGAGTCGCGAGTTTGTGGCCCACAGTTTCTTCCTTTTAATATGCCAATTGTCTATTAGCTTTAGAATTCAAGACTTCCAAATTTGAGAATCGGAGGCACCTTAATTTTATGGTAGTTTTAATGCAAAAGAAGGTGAGTTTTTTCATTTATCAATAAATGCCTCTTTTTTTTTTTTTTTTGGTTATTTTTTTGTGAGCTATTTGAATCTGATGGTGAGAGCTAGGAATTTTGACGGAAAGATCTAATTTGGATTTAGGTTCAATTTATAGGTTTCGATTTGGAAATGAAAGATTTTGAGGTGACGTTTTCTGAAATTTTTGGAATTTACATATTTTCAGGAATGGAGTTTGGTGTAACTCAAAGTTTAACTGTTTTGTTTTCCTATACTTTACTTTAGGGTTTAATTTCTGGGACTGAATTATTATTATTATTATTATCTCTCAGAGTTTTACATTTATAGATTCAGTGGCATGTACATCGGTAAATTTAGATGCAGACAATAAAGATTTAGCGTCTACGGTCATCAGTGAACGGTCACGAGTCAACGGTCTCCGCCTGTGCTGGGTCCAATTCCTGGATTCGCCCCTGTGGGTCAATGTAAATTTATAAGCTCAACCACACGTAACAATGTTAAGAGGGTAGTTCAGTGTTGCTATATTGTTCAAGAGGAGGGTGCGATATTATATGAATCGTATTGCACTTAGGATTGCTTGGTGAGGTCTTGTGGTTTTGTTAGACTGATTAGTACTTTGCTTTACAAAATGCAATTGATACAGAACTGGGGAACTCTATTCTGAATTTTGAGTGGCGTGTTGGCTTAAACATTTTTATGTTTTTCTATATGAATATGTATTATAAATTATCCATTCTAGATGTTTACAAGTGTGTGCATGGTAATTGGTATGCATGAGAGAAATGTCGTTAGAATATTGCTGGATTGTTCATTTATTTGTTGGATTATTGATGAACTGCCTGACACTTGTAGGATGGAATGTTGTTGGATTGTTGTTGTTAGAATTGGATCATTGAATTTTTTATAATTTTTTCGCGCTCTGTAGAATTTAAAATGGAACATCATTGACCTTTTGCTGAGAAAATAGACAGATTCTATGAAGTAAAATAGACATAGATTCTTTGTAATAGTGTGGTATCATTTGTACTATAAGCGAGAGATTAGAGATGCTTCGTAAAATTTCCTTTTTGTTTTACTTTTTAAAGCATTATGGCTGTCTGTGAGATTGAAATTTTGTCAATAGAAGCCTTGATTGTTTTTATGTTAATATATGTTTGTTATTGTTGAGAAATCAGTGTTTTTTTAATTATTTTTATAGATTTAAAGAAATTAAGGTGTTAGGGACTGTTCTTTGTTGCTTTTTATTAATAATATTCTTGTCAGGAATGAGTCGATCGCTTGAGACTTCCTCCCTTAAGAGGAAAAGACCTGAGATAGATCCATTGGGTCTTGTAGATGCTGAGCGTGCGATCATCAATGCAATCAAAAGTAAAAAAGATTTAGGGATTTGGGTACGAGATATCAAACACGAGACGAAGCTTACTGATCATGTCGTCAACAAATCGCTCAAGTCATTGTTGACTAGGAAATTGATTAAAGAGGTCGTAAATATCCAATACAAAGGGAAAAAACACTACATGGCAGTCGAGTTTGAACCCTCAAAGGAAATTAGCGGAGGCGTATGGTACGTTGATGGAAATCTCGACAAAGAACTTGTTAATGTATTGAAACAGTTGTGCTTACGGTGTATACGTGTTCAAAAGGTTGCTACCGTCGAGAGAGTTCATGAGGATTTGAAGAAGCAACGAGTCGTGACGTTCGAGATCTCTATCCAGCAAGTTTCTGAGATACTGAACTCAATGGTTTTAGACAATGAAATAATCGAGGTGAAGAGTACTGGCCTGGGGGAGTTTTATTCCATTCCTATTGGAACAAGTTGTTACCGTTTTGATAGCGGTGCCCTTGTAGCTAAGGGTTCAAAAGTGGGTGCTTTTGCTTCAATTCCATGCGGTGCTTGTTCTCGGATTAGTCTGTGTACACCCGATGGAATTATATCTCCTAGTACTTGTGTGTACTACACTAAATGGTTGAACATTGATTTTTGATGCGCCATGTGATTTGTCTTTATGAAGTTTGCTTTCAGCTGTACATTACAGATTTTTAATTATTTCTTTTGAGCTATTTTCATTTGGTGTATCAGTGTTCTCTAATGATTATATGCTTGTGTTAAAAAATATTCTCATTTTCATTTACACGAGACATGAACATCAAATCGGTCCATTCCAACCGACTAGATTTGTATGCATTGGAGGGTGTCAACCGGTTCTATTGTAAAATGGTCACGTAATACAATCCCTTTTGGTACACTGGCTGGGCAGCTGATTTTTTGCTCTGTCCGGTTTTGATGCTCAAAAACACTTTGCAGAAGCAGTCACTACCAAGCCAAAGCCATCTCTGATCACTGCTCCAACTGCCACAAAGCCCCCACCATCCCTCATCGAAGCGTTAGTATTAAGCTTGAGGCAGCCCGCTGGAGGGGCCGACTCCCCGGCCTGGACTTCCCCTGTGAAATTTGATTCTGTCAACATTCGCGATCCATCTCTGAACCCCTGTAGTGATATCAGCCAGAATCACCGGCTCCCTAGTCTTCATGCCATGGACTGCACGATCACGCTCACCATAGCTCCCAAAGAGCAATTGCTACATAACCCAATGCCCTAGTTGTGCATTTCTGAAATTTTTATTAACGTAAATAACGTGGGATGAAAAGACCACGGGTCTGGTGTCAAAAATATGGTGCATGTGTACGCTAGAATGCGTGAAATGTGATTACTATCATATCTGAGACTTTTGGGAATTCTAAAATCTCGTTATCTTACAACATTGTGCTCAATATGATAATGACATAATATAATAACGGAACACTCGTAGATATTCGTTGTTGACACGACATGCATTAATGATTTTCTTGCCATTTATCCACATTACACAATAGTCACTACATAAGAATGACGAGTGTAATACGTTTTTGAATCGTACAGTTCATATCTTTAAATCGATCAACATCGAGACCTCTTAGTACTGAACTCATACAATGAGTATTGCGAATGTTCTGTTCGATCTAATAATATGGACCTCCCACATGCTGCTCTCTAAATTCAAATCTAGTGAATTCTAAATCTATAATTCACCAACTTCAACCCATGTAACTATCGTAGCACATGTTAAATTAACAATTATAAACATATCCACTGAATAGCCATATTCAAAAATCACTCGTAAATCAGTTGTTGGGGAAAAAAAAAAAAAAAATCCACCGAACGCAGCGGAAACAAAATCACAAAAACGAATTGCAAAGAAAAAAAATACGTTCTTTAAATCGACGACAACTACAGGGGAAAAAAATTTATTGACTGAAAAAATCTCACAATATTTCAAATAATTCAATACAAACCCTATTTCATGATATAAACCATTGCAAGTACATTTTCTGATTCTGTAGCATTTCAAACAATTCAAAGGAGGGCTTTTAAACCTTGTTGAGCTCCATTATTTGAAAAAAATAATAATTTTGAAATAGTATTTTTTTTTTGAAAAATGTGCGATTGAAAAGTAAGGAAATTTTTTAGATTTACATATAATATTATTTTATTAAAAAGTTGTGTGGTTAATAAAATGAAAGAAAAATGAATTAAAATTTAATGGACCAGACACTATCTAGCCTAAATATTACACTCATCTCTTGGTCTGAGTTGTAATTACAGGGTGTGCTTGGTAGTGTAATGTCATATGTAAATAATTTTAATTAATATACAATATTTGATGTCGACAATATTCGGAATATATTTATCCGACTAGCTAATTGTAAGGTATTATTGTTGTAATTGACAATTTTGTAAACAAAATGGATTTAATTATAATTTGTATAAAAAGTCAATGAGTAATGTGCAAATAGATAAAGTTAAGATTTTTAGGTCTAGGGTTCGAAAATGGCAAAAGAAGGAAAATACGACGTGAATTTTCGCTAGGCGTCGCCATGGATTGACTCGAGCGTCAAAAACAGAACCTCGGTTGCCTGTCAATGAGACCTCACTCGAGCAATAGTATTGTCCGGGAAATTTTTATTTCGCTATTTAAAGACTTTTTCCCCTGCCCATTCATTTCCTAACCTACATATATATACCAAAATACCTCAGAACGGTTTTGTAAGAGAATTTATATATTTTATCTTTCAACCTTTGTCCTATGAGATTGTTTTGATGAGAAAAACATTGTCCACATAATCCAAATACCAAATCTGTCTTTCCTCCACATCTGTCAGAGTTCGGAAGATCGAGGAAATTTGACTGAAGTTCCAGTCTGTGAATAACAAAATGTTCTTCGTTGATCCACATGAGATAGACGATTCAGCAATGCTAGGAGTGTTGTAGGGTAGCAGATTCCACGGAGAGTTTTAGCAAATTGCAGCTAAAGACGGTGCAGGGGTGCAAGGGATCAGCGGAGAGCGGTAGGAATTGCAGTCAGGAGATCAGATAGTACATGTTGTCTAGTCTGATAGACTATAAGTTATTTGAATCGTTTGTAGTGGATTGCCTGGCAAAGTGTCCAGAGTTTTTTTCAGTTGAGTTTCTCCGTGATCATACCGTATGTTGATTTACTGCTTTATTTAATGTTAAATTATATAAACTGCAGTATCAAACATATGATTAAAACTGACGTGGATGTTTAATCATCTAGAAAAGAATTAAAAAGTGACTTTGCTATTTAATTCGTTAATTATTTTAATTTCGTATATAATACTTATTCACCCTATCTAGGTATTGTTAGGGTTGTGCTATGGGTTTTTTCACTAATTATATCATACTTATACAGTATTTAATTAACTAATTCAATAGATTTTTATAACGATTTTTCCAAGTGGAAAATGATTTATATGCTAGCTAATCGAATGAAATGTGTTATATTACATAAGTTTTTCCTATCTAAGATTACACTTTTTATTTATGCCCTGTTTGTCTACCATTTTTACAAACTTTATTTTCTACAGTAACAATATTATCAACATATTTACTCAATAAAATATTCTATATACAAATTAATAAAGTTATTTTAAATTTTAACCACACATTTTTCAAAAAATACTATTCCTTACTCCATTTCTCTACCAATAATGGTAGACAAACACTCTTAATTTAAATTTTTCTCCCCTATGAATTTTAGTCCCACCTCCCAACCAACCATTTCAAAATTTTGATTAATTCATTAGTTTATCTTCTAGCCATCCTTCCGCTTTAAAGTCTTGTCGGTAATAAATTATAGAAAATTCAAAATAGCACCAACCCCAGTAAAATCGGATTAAAATTGAAAAATTAGTCGTTATTGTTGACTTTTATTAAACGAGTGGACCCAATAACGTTCATATTTTCAATTTTAATCAACTTTTTAGCTCCACCATAATAATTCCCAAAACAAAATATTAAAAAATAATAATATAGAAGTGGGGTAGTACTGGTTATTAGACAAGCATCTTGAGGGCAAAACCGTCAAAACGAAATAAAAAAAAAAAAAAACAGAAAATGTTTGTCGTAATGTCATGATCTGGAGCTTCCCTGGCTAATTGCTGCTCCTCTTCGCATTCAGCGCCTATGAAGTCAGCCTCGCACGTGCGTACTCACTCAAACGAACCCTCGCGCACACAAATGTTACGTACACAACCGCACATGCACATCGTCTCATAGATGTGATTACGAAATCAGAAATGCAGAAGAGAAAAATTGAAACGTGAATTATCTTTTTTCTCTTTGCTCATTGTTTCGACAATGGCGGTTAGTTATTGCTCTCTTTTGAAGTTCAACCCTGTGATTCAATTTCATTTTTTATTTTTTTCTGTGTATGACGCTCGGCAGCGGATTGACGTCTGTGCTGATTGTGTCGATTGGTTATTTGCTATTATTAATCTGAGATTTCCGAATTGAGTTGTTCCTCTGTAACTTTTTCCTTATATTTATCCGTTGACTAACATATGGGTAACATTAAAATTTCAAATACAGGAAGAAAGTTACTTCAGCATTTCTATTTGAATTAGAATAAAATTTACTTGTTCTTGGGAAACAGGAGGTAATGTCTGAGGGGTAACCGACTGGCTATCGGATTAATTTTTTTTTCTTTTATTTCGAAAATGTGAAATTTCGTGTTTGAATTGCAATGATTTTCTACTATGGTGAAAATTTCGATAGCACTATTCTTAATATAGAATCAAATCTTTTGCTGCAAAATCCTATATTTTGGAATATAATTTGGCTGGATGCATATGAAGCCCAAAGAGGTAGTTAATAAGCTACAGTTCAGCATTCTATGTATGTGTTCTCTATTCATTATCAGAGTTTATTAGATTTCTAAATCCATGATTTGATGTGCATATTTGTGTAGAGTAGGTTTGGAGAAACTAATAATTAATGGTGCATTTTTTCCAGATTAGCTTTTAATGGTTAAAGTAAAAAATAATTACCTTTTTTACTTTTTTTTTGTTTAAGAGGCCTTATATCTTTATCTCTGCTTTAAGCTTAATAAAAATGGTCATAGTCTGTTTTATTGAAAAGGTGCATTCCAATTGACCAAATCGACCCATGGTCGACTTTTAAATGGAAAATGGAATTTAATAGGCTATTCGCAAAAAATTCTGTAAGACTGGCTACTTTTCATTTTCCCACCCTGGATGTGGCCTCTCCAGCAAATGTTCTCTAATAATTAATGAAAAGTAACTTAAGTAGAATTCTAATTTCTTCTCTAATACAAACTGATTTAAGGTTTTCCTTAATTTCCATTAAAAAAATGTTTTTATGGATTTTTGGTTATGTAAAAATTATTCTTCAACCATTTTTGGCATTTGTCAATGATTTTAAACCAAAAGCTTCTCCGTAAAATTTGAACACAAGGTTAATGAAACATGTGTCTAAGCAACATACTTTGATCTTATTTGGCAGACGATTTTGATTGATTAGCAAGTGTATTCACATTTCTAATATGAATGTTGGTTAGTAATAACTATGATTATCGAAGTATATTTCTCGATCCGGTCTCAATAGTTGTTTGCTAAATGATAGATGCTTTTATGACCAGAATCTGCTTTACTCCAATCGAAATTCATCTGCTCTCACGATTCTCCTTCCGAAGCTCCTGACCAGAACCTACACAAAAGGGAAGAGATCTCCCCATTCCCCATAAGTAATATTATGTTCAAGATGAAAGGACAAAATTACTTGAAGTAAATTAATTAATTAATTTGTAGATCATAGCTTTTTGGACCCGAAATTTTACCTGATATAGGAGAATCATTGGTTCTCATTCACGAAAGATAAAATGAGATTTTGTTCAAGATGAGAGGAAGGAAATATGTGTAAGTAAAATAACTGATAGATAATAGCTTTTTGGACCTGAACATATACCTTATATAGGGGTCTTTTGTATGGTTGAGTCTTTGATTTGCTTCACCTAAGTGATCCATGCGTAACTTTACATTGTTGACTGGTAAGTTTATTTCTGAATGTTGAGGATATTGCAACTAAAACTTACATAGTAGGGATGCACCAAATGCGAGTTTTCAGTACTTCTAGTTTGACAGGTGATTTTCAACCCTGTTTCAAGTTTGAATGTCCTTACGATTGGTTGTGGTCAGTTGGAGGGAGACACATGAAAAATAAAAAGTCTGCTGAAATGCACACATGCAATCATTTCATTCAATATAAAGCACGAGAGTGCTGCTGTTAAGAAATTTTGCCTCCAGGAATCACTTCTTTTAAAGTTGTAAAATAAGTTGCCACAATGTTGTCTTTTGGTCATTGCAAATAGTTTCCGTTATTGTCTTTGGTATTCCCTTCTCTGTAATTTTACTTCTCTTTTTGACTCATTGCTTATTTTGGAGTTTTAAATTATTTGATTTTCACGATTTTAGTTTACATTTTTCCCCTTCTGCTTTCGATTGTTTGATTTCTTTCATGATCTGTATTTCCAATGAAAAAGCAACAGAGTAAAATGATTTTCAACTTTCTTTTTCTTCAGTGCCAAAGTGTTTATAGTGTAGTGGTGTTGCCAGGTGGAGGAATTTCCAAACCAGAGTATGAATCACAGCTAAATATTATCAGGCGCTTGGAAGATTTTAATACGATGAAAAGTGACGTGTGCTTGACTACAGAATCAAATTTGGAAAATGCCAACCTGGAGATGGATAAAGCAAACAACTATGCCCCATGTATTTTAGATGTTGATATTGAGAAAGGAAAGTTAGAAAACCCTAATCCCAATGACGAATCTGTTGATCATCTGAAGACTAATGATTGCTTTGCAGTAAGTTCTCGAAACTACTTAGGCTTCAATTGTTAGGAATCCATATAAAATACTTTTGGAAGAATGAGAGCCGTTTTCTCTGTCTCACGGGTGCATTGTTTTATTGTGGTTCTTCAATTGTTCTCTGGTGGTTCTTGTATTTGGTATTTCAAAGTGACAATGAGCTGTTTTGCAGAGAACCTTACAGAGAGAGATTAGCTTACTAACAGGAGGAAAATTCATGCAGACGAACCATAACTCTGAGTTACCCAAGTTCACTTCCAGAGCTAGCTATTGTATGACATCTTCTCACTTCAGCTCTTTTAGTGAATTATTGTTTGTAATTCAGGATCTTTTTCTGTTGCAACGATTTCATGATATATTCTTTCTGGTGATTATGCAAGCTATGCCATGAAAGAAATAATATATTTTATATTATTTTTTCCATTTCGAAGCTTTTCCGTCATTAAGATTAAAGGGGGAGAAGCTTTAGCATTACAAATTGTTAGTGAACCAAATTTCAGAACAAACAGTACCCCTTTGCACCGGCATATCAAATGTGGTAGCTTTGACTATGAACACTTGGAACTTATCCATCCCCAAATTAATCTGGTTCCTAAACTTTCGGCCCCAAGTCTAACATAAATCAGAAGCATTGACACCATCCAAATGTGAGACTCCGAGATTGGCATGAATCAGAATCATGATACACATTCTTTTCACTCTTCATCCTTGAGGTCTCAAAAGGTAAAACTTGTGCAAATAGACCATGCTGTTTATTGGATCAGCCAGCAGGACTGGAAGTTTTAAGAGATAATACCCTTTCACATTGCTTTCATTTTTTCTCATTCCTTTTTTCTTTTTTGAAAAGTCGAAATAGAGACTATCGATATTTTAGAATCATATGCCTTGCGTACTATGAGATTCACTTGCTAACAACTATTTTCCGTATTATGTAACAGATAAGTTTTTGACTGAGAGAGTTTATGATACACTTACTAACAGATCAAGGAAATACAAGCGATCCACCTCCTTCAATTCAAGGAGAGTAGTTCTTCTGTTCTCAGTCTTGTAAGCTCAAACCACATCACATTAGTTATTGAAAAATCTCATTTAAATGAAGTTGGATTACCAGTTCAAATAATTCTTACAACATAGAATTTACAACTTGATGTCAAAGTGCACGAAGCAAAAGACAAGTAGGCTTCAGGGTTTAAGGATAAAGCATGAAATTGCATGATGGCTTGAAATCATGATATAAATTTGTATAAGCAACTTGATATTCTCATGTCATTGTCTTCGGCATTGTAAATGTAGAACCACCACGGTGAACGAAATGCAGAGGTTGATAATTACCCACTTGTTGGGACCACAGATTGTTTATTTATATTTGTTTGTATAAGTCATTGAAACCCAGGTAGTATACTGCTGTCTGCTAGTTTTTCTTTACTGTTTTGGTGATAAATACAATCAATTATATAAAAAATAAAAAAATGGATAGGATATCTATAAAACCTCCTAATATAATGTCCAATGTGAAATTATATGTCGTTGCGCTGCCTGGAGGGGAGATGTGGGGTGGAGGATGCTTTGATTTAGTGAAACATCATGATAGACCAGTTTTTGATAATTAAGGTAGAAGTTATTCATATTAAGCGAGTTTCAAGTGTAACAATTCCAGATTTATGTCACTAGTGTTTATAGTAAAAAGTGGTGCATTCGCGAGTCTGCATGTGTGCATGAGAGAGAGAGAAACTGAGAGAAGTTCACTCACCTACATGACCTCCTTGAAGCTTTTAGCTTATTGCGCTGCATTCCTCTTGAACTAATTATTCTTTAACCTAAATTCTAGGTTTTGTTCACCATTACTCTGGCTGCCGGTAACTAACTAGATTATCTTTTCCTCCCCAGGTCGATCATGGGAACGATAGTCCTAATATATCTGACTCTGCGGATGTGGCTGATTGGTGATGGGTCTGGTAATGTTTGACACATCTGCTTTCCCTTGCAATCTCATTAGGACACTTGGCTTTTACCTTGCTCTTTTCTTTTCTATGCTCTGCTTATATCCCTTCATGGTACTGTGGTCTACGTTTTTTTTTAATGCACATAAACTGAAAATTGAAACTACATTTAGATGGTCCATTGGATTCCTTTTTGTACAAAAAAATTCAGTTTGATTCTTGCTAGTAAGGATGTAGTGTTTGCTATGCAGACTATTGTGCAATGAAATGTTTTTTAGCAATTCTGTGCATAGTTCAGATTGCTTTGAGGAATGTTTTGCTGTGTGAGATATCTTATTATAACCATCTGATCCAGGCCATACAAGGGCATAAAAAAAACATAACACTATACAAGCAGCATATTTGAATTGAACAAAACAAACAGTTGAGCATTATTTAGCTCAGTTATCCCTTCGTATGGTCCTTTTTTACTGCTGGATATGAAGGGTGGGAATGCTATAACCTTAGTATACTTTTACGCCTTTTTCAGCTAGTCTAGGATGTCGAGGACTCTCTCTCTCTCTCTCTGACACACACACACAATCAAGCAGGGAAACATTAGGATTTACACGTGGTTTAAAATGGTACGTCTGCAGGCAAATGTTAGATTTCACTTCTCTATCTCTATCCATTTATGAAATTTTGATATACAAACTTTTGGTAAAAAATGAAGCAAGTCCTTACATGAGATGTGAGGAAGCTAATACATAAATAAATACTCTCTAACATATACATATCTTTACCTCTAAGAAGTTTGAACTCGTTATTATTTTCACGTGGACAAAACTGCCTAGTGGTTGCATGGTGTTGAATGCCTATAAATACTCTAAAGGTGTGTCAAATAGGGAAATCTTCTTTTTCAAATACATTTTTTGGCTTCCTCTCATTTTTTCTTAAGTGATTACATTCAAAACCCCATCACTAATTTTCACGTTGAAGGTACAATGGGGGAGAATGCCCCAGCCTCTTCTTGCAGACATTTCATTGTTCATCGGAATAGTAGAAACCACCTTGCTTCGCTAAGGAAGTCTAAGGTCATTTCTTTGCTATTTCAATTGCCGATCTGCAGTGGCAGTAGATTAGAAAAATAACAAATAGATGCAAGTTTTGATAGAGAAATATATATGATTTACTTGCAACATCATAGGCAATGACTGCCACAAAGATTCTCTAATGTAGCCTGGAATGAGACTCCTAAATCTCTCTTGACCAGCAGTGTCCCTGTGACTGTTCATATGAAAGTACTGGTTATGAGATTTCAATGCGATGATGATTCGTGCATTCGGACACTTATTTATAGTAATGACTGACTAGTTTCACACAACCAAATTTCATCCCCTCAACATAAAACCAACAAATAGTGGTACATGGCATGGTCAACTTATGCTAGATTGCTCAAAATCTCAAAAGAAAAATACATTACCAGAGCTGCAAGCGAAGGGTTGGTTCGATCTTCATGGTACATTGTTTTTGACAAGAAAACTATGCCAATAGTGGCCTACATATGAAGAACAGAGATTTAAAGGGATACTTACTTGATGATACAACTTCTGTTCTTTTATGTGTGTAGTCATCAGCGGTTGGTTAAAAACATTCTAATAATGGCTTCCTTAATATTGTGAATTGTCTTAAAACTACAACTGGAACTAATGTATGATTGATTTTAAACAAACTAAACTCTTCCTTCCATCCCAGTTAACAAATGATCATTTGTCAGATTTGTAACCAAAAAAAATAAGTATGGTTGGTGAATCGTAACATCATTCATTTATCTTCCCCGTTAAACATCTCTAATCACAATGTAACACAAAATTGCAGCAAGTACTATTAAAATACACAAGAATCTCCATAAATTTAACAATTGAAAAATGGCAACAAATAACCTGACAAGTGTTATCGAATTTATCGTACATAAATTGGGTGATGATGCTGGTTTTTCCCACAGATTGATCGCCCAGAAACACCAGGTTGTACTTGGCTAAAGGTGATACCACCGCCATTATTTCTCTATAAATTTTATAATTTATTTATAATATGCCTGCTTATGTTAACATATAAGTGTGGTGTGACCGTCCTGTCATGATTGTAAATTAAAACTATCCAAACTCTTAATCACGATCACTTTCTTTCAAGTAACAAATCTGCCAAAATTTCTCTCCGTATTCTCTCTTCAATTTACATTTCCTGATCTAGCAGTACGAGTCTATGATAGTCCTTTTTTGGTTAAAGTCCATCTTGAGTTGGATGTGAGTTCCACTTATCCTTGCCTTGACTGGAGTTCGACTTGATCTCTTCCATGTAGATTCTACTAAGTACAGTGCAATGAAGGGGACATAAAGCCTTACTATGGTTTTGTTTGAGCCCCTTTTTTTATGCTGCGGAATAAAGAAGTCTCAAATTATATAAATCTTGATCAAACTATACTAAGAGCATCAGCCAGTGAATAAGAAGATAATCACCCGGCCGGAAGGGAACTAAAAAGGGAACAATACATTTCTAAGATATTTACTTTACACCATTTCAAAAATGTAAAAACAAGTTCCAAATTTCACAAATCAGGTTTTTTAATTTTTTTAATTTATCAAATAATGAATTATTAAATCAATTTATTATTAAATATTTAATTCTAATATAATATAATTAATTTTAGGTCACAAATTAGAATTTTCATGTCACAAATTATTTTACGATTAAATTTCAAAAAATTTGTACGTTACAATTTATTNATTAGAATTTTCATGTCACAAATTATTTTACGATTAAATTTCAAAAAATTTGTACGTTACAATTTATTCATCGATCACAAATTGATATGTCACATATTTTCTTTGGTTACAAATCACAAATTTTGTAGGTCACGATTTTTTATCGATCACAGATCAACAATTTTGTAGTAAAATTATTTTTTAGTTATAATTTTAAGGTCACAGTTAGATTTTTTGTGTGACCACCGGACTTTTGTGACTACCCGCCACCAGTCGCATCATCGTCGCTGCCTACACCACCATCGACAACAACCACACAAATCATTCAC
>CAIGRS010225106.1:0-20697 GCA_903798395.1 Fraxinus floribunda | reverse complement strand
AAGCAAATCTCTTCACAGGGCAATACTAACTCCAATTCACACTTCACAGAATCACATGGCAACACTATAATGGCCATCGTATCAAATTTGGGTTCTCAATTAAAGCTCTAGTCACCAAAGAGCTGTCAACAAACCATTGAGTAAAAGAAGTTAGCAGCAAAAAGAAAAATGAGCTTGATAAGAGACATGTTAATTCAGAAGATATGGTATGCGAGCATAAATACTACTCACACAGATCCTCACGTCATTCCACGTATGGTATGAGGCTTTAGGAATCTCCAGAGGGCATCTTTGTAATAAGTCACTTCATCTGCAATTAGATACTGCATGCAGAGTAGAGTTAATTCTGTAATCTTTAGATTTAACCTGTCATTCAAATAAAACCAGTGGTGCAGGTTTCAGATAAATCTATGTTCTCTTTCGTTTTATAAAGCACTAGCAGTTGGTAATTAAACAGAAATTTTGGTCTTAAATCACTGATATTAGGTAAAAAAAAAAGCCACACACTTCCAAATTTTCCACAAAATTGGAACCCATAAAATCAAATTCGTTTTTTTAACTTCAACCTAATTACCCATTTTTACTAAATTTAAGCAGTCTCCTGCTAAGAGATTGTGTAGATGAGACACATTGCGTGAAAAAGAGAAACACTAATTAGCAATAGAAGATTTATTTGCTCGAAATCAAAGCATCAAGATGAAATGTATTTAGTCATTAATGAAACTCAATACAACTCAAGGTGAATTTAAGGTGTACAGTTAACTCCCCTTTACGCGTATGATATGTTATATTTTAGCACAAAACGCCACGGTGCATATAAAGTTATAGATTGAGACCGCCCAGAAAAACAACAGTAGTCCAGACTACCACACTTACATATACGAGAAAATTTTGTTAGCAAATGAAGACTCAGATGCGGATGAAGGAAGTGAAGAACAAAGATTTCAGACTCAAAGATTTAGGGCAATATGATAGAAGATGTTAGAGAAGTAGATAACTTACTCATAATGAAGTTTTTCCATCTGTATCCAACTAATGTAATGATACGAAATCCTCCTCCCTGATTGCAGAAGCTCCTAAACGGAACAAATCTGAACCACAAGAACAAATATTAAGAATCCGAGTGAAAAATAGAAAGGCGGTATTTGTTCTGCTGCATTTCTTCATCTCGTGCGAGGAGCGACGGCAATGGGAGATGAGAGGCAGAGGTTGAGGCAGAGGCAGAGGCATTTTTTTGTGAATTATAATTTTTTTAATATTTGAGTGGGAAATTGGATTGGGGGAATGAAAGCAGAATGATTTTTTATTTTTTTTCCTTTTTTTTTTTTTTTGTGTGGGGGAAATGAAATGTAGTCTAATTTATTACTTGATTGATACTTTTAAAATTTTTACTTTCAATGTTTACCAAAAGATTTTTCGCCGGTAATTATTTTACTCTTTTCAACGGAATCATTCGTTGGGAAATTTTGTCACTAAATTATTTAATTATTAACTTTTTAGTTTTAAAATTTTTATTGACAGATTAGTAACAAAATTGTACCAACGAAAGTTCTCCGTTGGCAATTATGTCGTTAATTTAGTATTTAATTTCTTATAATAATGAAATAATAATCCATTGCTAATTTGTTGTAATTCCATTGGCAATAACAGCGGATGTCATCCGTTTGTAAAATTTTGTCTCTGTTGCCTCATATTCTAGTAGTGTTCATTTGAATCACTTTAAGTATTGTGTGGGATCGAGCAACTTTTGATTTGTAATATTCTGAGTGAATATTGTGAGGATCTGAGTGATTTCTCTATTGTGGTTACTTAGTGTTTGTTCGAAGGGTTATTTGAAGATTTCTTAGTGAATCTTTGTCAATCTATTGTTGTATTTTGAGAAATAAGTCTCATATCTCTTTTCTCTTAACATCTGTAATCTTCGTTACCTTTTTGGGCTGTTTTAGTGCAACAGAGCATAATCCTTTTCTTGGATACTCAACGGGAGATGTAGGTGTTAGAAGCGATCACCGAACTTCTAGGGCTTAGGCTTTATTATTATTGCATCTCGATTCTCATATTGTGTGTGGTCTGAGCCTTACAATGGCATCAGAGCTTGAACTGAGGAATGAGTTGTCTGGATCTTTAGAGAAAGAGGCAGACCTCCTTCAGATCCTGAAGGGTTTAGGCCCATTCTTAAGAAAATCTAAAAGCGTTGAGTTTATATAAACTCGCTTGGTGAGATCTTTAATCTTTTGAAGTTTACTTTCTAAAATTAAGGTTTCTTGATAATCCCCTTGATTTTTCGTACACCATTGAAACCCCCTTGAGACTAATCTTTGTCCAGTAGCTCCTGTGAGGCTCTTGGAATCTGAGATAAATCAAGTACGGATGTGTTACTTGGAGAATCTTGCAGGAGAGATTAATGAAACATAGTTTTGTGATCTCTGATATTTTGTTTTCTTAAGTGTCTTGATTTGCATACTCTCTGATAGTGACTCTTATTTGAAAATCTTGTTCTACAGTATGTATTATTGTGATTTTCTGTTTGTGATCATTCTATGCTCTTGCTGTTTTTGCATACTGTGTAATTTGTCTTTAGTCTGTATGCTTGCTTTGACTTTAACATGGCCTCTGCAAAATTTGAAGTTAGTCAGTTTAATGGAAAAATTAATTTTAAATTGTGGAGTCAGAAAATGAAAACTATTTTAAAGCAAATGAAATGTGTTAAAGATTTGGATGATAGTTGGCCTGATAAATTACTTCCTGCTAAGAAATCTGAACTTGAAGAAGTTGCATGGACATGATAAAAGAACATGAATAAACTAAATGTGAGAAAAAGTATTGGTGAAACTAAAACCGTTGCTGAATTGTGGACCAAGCTCCATGTCAAATATGTGACCAAAACTACTCCAAACAAATGTTTTCTTTTAAAACAACTCTTTTCTTTCAAGATGGACCCTTCAATTGATTTGGATGAAAATCTGAACAGATTTGCTAAACTTATCCAAGACTTAGCCAATTGTGATGAAAAACTATCAAAAGATCAGTTGACTGTAATTTTATTAAACTCTATAAGGGATGGTATAAAGACATTAAGATTGCCTTAGAATATGGTAGAGCTGAATCAGTACTGATATAATAATCAATGCTTTGAAAAATAAGGCACAAGAGATTAAGGCTGAGTCAAGTGCTAGTCATACTGGGATAAATTTTCTATCAAAAGGAAAAACCTTTGGTAAATCTAATTACCATCCAAAATTTTCAAAAGACAACAAAAAGTGGATTGATAGGAACAATACCAAGAATAATGCTAAGGGCAATAAATGTTAATACTGTGGTAAAATTGGCCATTTTGCTAAAGATTGTTTTAAAAAGAAAAATGAAGCAAGAGAGAAAGGCTTTGAAGAAGGAAGCACTGTTCTTGCAAATAATAAAGCAAAAGTTGAAAATGGTTTAGTTCTTGTAAGGGTTGGAAAGAAACTGAGAGATGAATTGATACTTGACTCAGGCTGCTCTTTTCATATGTGCCGAAACCAAAACTGTTTTATTGACTTTGTAAAAACCAAAGAAGGACAAGCAATAATGGGAAATAAGTATGCTTGTAAAATAAGTGGAATGGGAACTATTAAACTCCTGCTAGAAAATGGAAATATTTTGGTTCTAAAGGAAACCAGATTTGTCCCAGATTTAAAAAGGAACTTAGTGTCCTTAGGCATGTTAGATGATATGGAGTTTAACATTAATATGGGGAAATGAAATATCAAAAATCTTAGGGAGAATGACTTGATTATATCTACCCCTAAGAGACATGGTCTGTGTTACTTAAAAACTAAACCATTGTTGGGCCTGACTATTTGTGCTATATCTAAAAAATTTACTTTGACAAAACTATGGCATGAAAGACTTGGTCATATTCGTAAAAAGAGTTTGAATTTTCTGAAATCAAAAGGTGTTTTTGGAAAATTAAACATTGATAATTTTAGTTCTTGTGAACAATGCATTATAGGAAAACAAGTTAAACTTCCTTTTTCAACTGGAACACATAAATCTAAACAAAAACTTGAGTACTTGCATGCTGATTTGTGAGGTCCTGCTGTTGTGTCTACCTTATCTGATTTCAAATATTACTTGTTGATAATTGATGATTTCTCAAGAAAAGGTTGGATGTTTTTGCTTAGAATTCTGTAATTATGAATTCAATACTTTTTAATAAGAACATGGCATTGTGAGATGTATGACTGTTACATATACTCCACAACAAAATGGCATAGCTAAAAGAATGAACAGAACTTTAGTAAGCAAAGTTAGATGTATGCTTTTGAGTTCTAGTTTGCCAAAAATGTTTTGGGGTGAAGCAGTTAAGACTACAACTTATTTGATTAATAGAACCCCTACAAGTGCTTTAGATTTTGCTATTCCTGAAGTTGTTTGGTCTAATAATTTTGTGAATTACTCTTACCTGAAAGTGTTTGGTTGTGCTGTATATGCTCATCAAAACATTGGTAAGTTAGAATCTAGATCATTTAAATGTGTTTTCTTAAGTTATGATGAACATGTAAAAGGGTACAAGCTATGGGTTAAATCTGAAAAAGGTTATAAAGTAATATTAGAAAAGATGTCATTTTCAATGAATTTTTGATGCCTTGGAAGGAAAAGAGAATGGTTTAACTGAAAAAGATGTTCAAATTGAGGTGGAGTCATCTAGTAATCATCTGGACACTTCTGAACTTATTATTGAGAATATAGAACAAGTAGATGTCACTGAAACTGAAACTGAACAAATTGATCACCCTAACCAATCTGATTCTACACCTCTACCCCTTGATGAGTATCATGTTACAAGGGATAGAGAGAGGAGATAGATTAGACCCTCCACCAGATTTCATAGTGAGAATTTATTTTTCTTTGTTTACCTATCAAGAACAATTTGAAAATGAACCAAACTCTTGTGATGATGCCATATGCCATAAATTGTAAAGAAAGTGGAAACTGGAAAGCTACTATGGAAGAAGAAATGGTCTCTCTGTTTAAAAATAAAACTTGGGAACTTGTTGAAAAGTCTAAAGGGCAAAAAATTATAGACTGTAAATGGATCTATAAAATTAAGCATGGAGAATGTGGGTGTAATAACATAAGATACAAAGATAGATTAGTAGCTAAAGGTTTTACCCAAAAAGAGGGCATTGATTATACCGAAATATTTTCTCCTATAGTTAAATACACTACTATTAGATACTTACTTGCCTTCGTTGCTCAATTCAAATGGAAACTTGATCGGCTTGATGTTAAAATTGCTTTCTTGTATGGTGAACTTGATGAAACTATTTACAAGAGGCAGCCTATGGGTTATGATAAAGGTAATCCTGAAAAGACTGTTTGTTTGTTTGAACTTGATGAAACTATTTACATGAGACAACCTGTTGGTTTTGAAAAAGATAATCCTGAAAATATTGTGTGTTTGTTAAAGAAATCATTATATGGGTTAAAGCAAGTCCCCAGACAATGGTACTAAAGATTTGATACATTTGTTTTGAAATTAGGCTTCAAAAGAAGCCAATATGATACTTGCTTATACTGCAAAGGTAATAGAGGTAAAAATTCCTTATATTTGGTCATTTATGTGGATGATATGCTGTTTGCTAGCTGTAATAAAGGTGAAATTGAAAATATTAAACTGAAGTTGAAAACTGGGTTTGATATGAAAGATCTTGGTGCAACTAAGAAAATCTTATGTATGCAAATTGTAAGGAATAAAGAAAAGGATTTACCATTTTTAAACCAACATGATTATGTGGTTAAAGTAGTGAAGAAATTCAATATGTATGACTGTAAACCTGTAACTTTACCTCTTGCAAATCATTGCAAACTGTCTTCTGAATGCTGTCCCAAAACTGAAGAAGAATATGTTAGAATGTCCAGGATTCCTTATGCTAATGTGATAGGCTCTATTATGTAGTTAATGATTTGTACTAGGCATGATCTTGCTAATATCATCATATTGAGGCCAATTTACAAGACTCCGATAGTTCAAGAGCTATTCGCAGGATGTTTAGTCCCCACCTCTTCAGATGCTTATTCATAGCTTGGTGAGATGTTTATTCTACCCACCTCTTCAAATGCTTATTCATAGCTTGGTGAGATGTTTATTCCTCGCCTCTAACTATCGTCAAAAAAAGCTATGAGACCTCATCATTTCAAGGCCAGTTTATAAGACTCCGATAGTTGGATAGCTATTCGCGAGATGTTTATTCTCCACCTCTCAACATTGTAAAGCTTAGCTGAAGATCTCGTCTATCCGAGGTTGCTTATAAGTCTCAATAGTCCGTGAGAGTCATCTACGACATGTTTATCCCTTACTTCGCGGGATGTTTATTTCTACTTCACCATGTAGATTCATTGGCTTTGTGAATTATTTATTTCTGTCACTCACAATCATCAAGCCCAGCTATAAGATCTCATCCACTCGAAGCTAGCTTATAAGTCTTCAATAGTTTGAGAGAGCTACTAGCTCGATATTTTTTCCTCACTTCAAGATGCCTCGCCATGCAAGATAACTGGGCTTATGCTTTAGTTCGAGATTCTCACCATCATTGAGCACATCTATATGACTCATCATTTTGAGGCAAGCTTGTAAGACTCCGATAGCTCGAGATGAGCCACCAACTTGATATTCATTCCTCCCTCTGCGAGATGCCTACTATACGAGTACTTGCATTAAAGATGCATTTATATTTAAGAGAGCTCATCATGCTTCTATACCAGCTTATCACAAGTTGCTTACATACTTAGACATGTACCTTTGCATTAGCTATAACTCATGCATCTACATCGACTGCATTATAGTTGCCTATCTTTCATATCTTCACTTCTGCTTCTGCTATGTCACGTCTATTTATTTTTAGAGAGCTTATATTATCCAACCATCAACCATGCAGGAAGCCTTTGGCATAGGTGAATCATTCGTCATACAAGGATGTTGTTTATCGCTTCGTAAGGAAAATGATGGGCCCATCCATACAAAGGTGAAGCCTTCCATGGCTAGATCAAAAAGCCCTTAACATGCATGCGCCACCCCCATGTAAGGATGTCGATGATCACAATTACTTACATTTAGAGTATCGCCTCTACATTAGCTTATCACAATTACTTATGTCAAGAGCATTGCCTTTCCTACTTATGTCCAGAGCATCACCTCTGCTGCTTATATATATTCAGTCTTGTGTTTGTATCAGCTTTATCATAGTGGCTTATATTTCAAGTATGACCCCCATATAAATATTCGACTTAGACTTGGGGGGACTATCATATTACTAGCATCTTAGTGTCATTATTTTATTACTATTAGCATATATATTATATTATTGTTGTCAAGTATGCATGACACATCATTGCTAGCATGTCATAGCACTACTTTCACTACTGTCAGTACGTATACTACGTTATCTACATTATTATTTTATAGAAATTATGTTATTTGGTTCACACTAGCACATTTAATTTGATCATTATTTTACCTTATTTGGAGGGACAAGTGGAATTTATTTTTGTATATGTGTAGTGGAGATATTATGTTATATTACAGGTTGGTTTAGTCCATATTACAGAGGAGGTGTTTTCGAAATTTTGACAAATTATGTGCAAGATCTTTAGAGGAAATTTGTAAGTTCTCGCTTATTCAGGCTTGCACACATATTTTCTAAGGTAGTTCGTAAGTTCTCACTTATTGAAGCAGTTTATATTCTCGAGACAATTCGTAAGTCCTCGCCTAATTAGGATCGATGCATATTTTTGAGCCAGTTCATAAGTCTTGCTTATTAGAGCTATTTATATTTTTTAGGCAATCTGTAAGACCTATCTACTTAACAGATTGTAATTCAAAGTCCCATCTATACATGAATGTATGACTTAAACTTGGGGAACTATTGTTATACCTATAAATTACATGGCATGCTCAGATCGATGGATCCCATATATATTGACGTGACATCAAATATTCAATGGATTGGGCCAATTAATAAAGCAACCTATTGTTTGGTCTATACTTGGGTCTACTAAGGCTCATTTCTCTTTTATATATAGGCGGGTCCATTTGCAATAAAAGGTAAAAAATCTCTAACCCTAGCCAAACCCACTTTCCCGTCTCTTGCACTTTTTATATTTTGTTTGGCCGTTGACTTAACTATCGGAGTGCAAATGATCATTGGGTTTTTTTTAATTGGTAGCCTTTGCTTCCTAACGAGGTGTTCAAGTGTGTAAGTGATGCTTGCGTAGAAGGTAGATGTTCGGGATTCTGTTGGCACATCTTTTTAGGTCAATACCTTTTATCATTATATCATGTGCATAGGCTAAGGTCATGCAACCAGTGCTTAAAAAATGAATATAATAAATTATATACAGTGATATCAATAATTTGGTTCCAAGACTGAAGGCAATATTTTGCAGCAATTGGGTAAACAAAATAAAGACAAACCATGTGCACATAACTATGAATGTGTACACACTGGCATATGGCTCCAAAAATACATGTAAATGAACAAACGTTGCTTCCTAAACTTGGCAAGCTCAAATTATGCAAGTACCAAGTTCGGGCCTTATGTTGAGGTAGGGCTTCAAGCACTTTCGTCCAGTCTCCTTGACCTTATCTCACATCTTCTAGAAACATTAATCCTATTTTGACTATAACTCCCCACTTTTCCTATTTGGATACAAACTTCCAATCTATTACAAATTTGACCCTAACTCAAATTGTGCACTTCTAACATACTACAAACACCTTGTATGACAATGATAAGGACTACAGGAAGTTGGATCCTTTTAGGACTCCATCTCCAACACTTTTAAATACATAACCCAGCATCATTATTCAGGTACGTTTTAATAATATTCTAGCATACAACCTTTTGCACAATTTCTTTTTCTGACTTGAGCATTAGAGGGGCGATGATGACACACTTCGATGCCTTTGTTTCAGGTATTAAAGATCAAATCGTGCAAAGTTTAGTCATCCAATTCGAGTTCTTTCAGGTATGAGTTTTTGATAGCATCAGTGGCGCCGTCTGTGGGAAGTGCTACCAAAAGCCATGGTTAACATACATTCATGACATCTTCTAGCAAGCTCATCCGCTCCTATCCAGGCCCCTATCAAAGACCCTTCGGGTCCCCAGGAGATATCATCAGGAGAACCACCACACCCATCAGCAACAGTCACTCCTGAAGCGTTTGAGGAACTCCGCCAACAAGTGGCCATGTTAAATCAGCTGCTAAATCAGAGAAGTACACCTCCAACATCATCGCTGTAGAGTGGTCTCATAGCATATGCCCGGGCCCTCGGCCCCAGCCATGGTGATGTCGGAACCTCAGATGTACCACATTTACCCTTAGGTTTGAGATCAATTACAATGGACTCTACTGATCGTGCCAAGATAATTTAGGAGAGAATCACAGTCGAAATGCTTCAGAAGTCTCGGGCAGCAACAAGGTTCACCCTAAACACACCTTTCACCTCGAAAGTCTTATCATACCCTATACCGAATTGGTTTAAGTATCCCTAGGCGAAGGGATATGATGGGACAACCGATCCCATCATTTACCTCAATATATACACATATATCATGAACTTGCAGGTTGCACCCGATGAAGTAATGTGCAACACTTTTCCTCAGACACTTACCAACGTAGCTAGGGATTAGTTTTCCACATTAGAGCCCAACTCCGTATCTTCATTTTCAGTCTTGGCTGACAAGTTCTCTGCCTTCTTTGCAAGTAGTAAGTGCATCACGAAAAAAGGCGTGTCACTTATGTAGATGCGTCAGGGACCCAACGAAACACTTCATAATTTCATGACAAGATTTAATAAGGAAGGACTTCGGATCCCTAATCTACACATCAAAGCTATGATTTTTGCTCTAACATATGCCATAAGATATGAGGCGTTTAAGATGTCTCTATCAAAGACCCATCCCAAGTCAATAACTAGCCTATTTACCCAGGCTGAGAAATACATCAACATGGAGGAGACCATGAGTCCAAAGATAGATACCTGGCCATTAAAGTATCCCGAGCTTAAGAGGCCTCATGAGTCTAACCAGCATCCAGATCCTTTTTGAAAAAAGTCAAGGCAAGACCCCCCCTCCAACATCATTCACTCGTTTGAACACCACAAGGTCTAACATTTTGATGGAGATCAAAGACCTTAAAGATTTGAAATGACCTCTGAGACTACGGGCTCCTCCTGAAGCCGCTGACAAAAGTAAGTATCGCGAATTTCATAGAGATCATGGACACACGACCGAAGGATGCTTCGTCCTGAATCGAAAAATCGAGGCTCTCATCAAGAGGGATTTTCTGGGCGTTTACGTCTACCATGACAAGCATCAGCAGACCAGCCAGAATAAGGGTAAGATTCCTGAGGATAGTGGGATAAGCAACCAACCACATGTACTATTAATATCATTGTCAGAGGGACAACTTCGGGAGGGGACTCCAATAGTGGGCATAAACAGTATGCTAGGCAATACTACTCGATCTTAAGCATGGATCTCGGTAATGTAGAAGACATCACATTCAAATCAAATGACTTGGAAGGCATGTCTTTTCCTCATGAAGATGCCTTAGTTATATCAGCGGTTATTGCTAATTTTGAGATGACGAGAATTCTAGTAGATAATGGAAGTGCAGCTAATGTGTTGTCACATGAGACTTTCATCCAGATGGATATTTTAGCAAGTAGCTTAAGCCGGTCGAAACTCCCTTCAGAGATTCGGAGGTGGTGTCATTATTCTAGAGGGCATTGTTAGGTTACCTCTCACCTTGGGATCAGAAGAAAAGCAGGTAATGTAGATCACAACTTTTCAAGTAGTTCATGCTCCTATGGCCTACGACGCCATACTTGGAAGACCCTTACTGAATAGGATTAAGGCAATTGTCTCAACCATTCACCTGGTAGTGAAATCTCCTACAAGTAATGGGCTCAGGTAGTTTGAGGAAGCCAGTAGTAGTTAGATAATGTTATGTTACCAGTATTCGAGAGATCAAGGCTGATATCATGCAAATTTTGGAGGTCAAGCTTGACCTCGAGCATCGTGGAAGGATTGTACCAGTAGAAGAAATGGATGAGGTCGAGCTTGAGCGTGGTAGAAAAGTTACCATTGGTCAAGATTTTGATTCTACAACTACAGCCCAACTTATCTTTTGTCTGTCCTGCAACATCAATGTATTCGCTTGGAATGTTAAAGATATACCTGGAATTGACCCCGAAGTTGCAATACACAAACTCAACATAAACCCAGATGCAAGACCAGTGAAATAAAGAACGATACAGTTTGCGCCAGAATGCACGAGAAGTCTTACAAGAAGAAGTTGCTAAACTCATCAATGCGAAATTCATTCGGGAAGTCCAATATCCCGACTGGCTTACCAACGTCATTCTTGTCAAGGATGCCATTGGGAAGTGGTGAGTTTTCATCGAATTCACAGATATGAACAAAGCGTCCCCTAAGGAGAGTTATCCCCTACCTCAAATCGATAATCTTATAGACAGCACCTCAGGTCATAAATTATACAATTTTCTGGATGCTTTCTCTGGGTATTATCAAATTCTTATGTCAGAAGAGGATCAGGAGAAAACCTCATTTATGGCCGATTCAGCCATTTACTGCTACAAGGTCATGCCATTTGGGTTGAAGAATGCAGGAGCTACATATTAAAGACTCGTCAATAAGGTCTATACCACTTGATAGGAAAGAACATCGAGGCATACATAGACAACATGGTCAATAAGAGCAACCAAGTGGATTGTCATATCTCCAGCTTTGAAGGTGTCTTCGCTACACTATGGAGGTACAAGATAAGTCCGAATCCTACAAAATGTGTATTTGGAGTAGCTTCTGGCAAGTTCTTAGAATTCACGATCACACATAGATGAATAAAGGCCAACCCTAACAAGATCCAATCCTTGATGTATATGGAACCCCCGAGTTTCAAGAAGGATATACAGAAATTAAAAGGTCAGGTTGTAGCCTTGAATAGGTTTGTATCTCAAGCAGTAGATGAGTACTTCTCCTTTTTCAAAGTTCTAAGGGATAACTGGAGTTTCAATTGGAATGGGGAATGTAATTTAGCCTTCCAAGAGCTGAAGCAAACATTGGCAACACCTCATGTCCTCACCATGCCAGAACTTGGTGATATATTGTTATTATAATTGGCTATTTATGAGAATACAGTAAGTGGGGTGTTGGTGAAGGAAGTTGGAAATGTCCACAAACCTATTAACTGTGTGAGTAAAGTACTTCATGATGCAGAAACTCAGTACACATTGGCTGAACAACTTGCACTTGCCTTAGTTATAGCTGCCAGGAAGCTACGTCAATATTTTCAATCTCATCCAATTGTTGTGCTCACTGATCAACCATTTAGACACATACTTCAGAAACTAGACATCTCAGGAAGATTACTGAAATGGGCGATTGAACTTGGTGAGTTTGATATAGAGTTCAAGACGTGGCCGCAATTAAGGCTCTAGCCTTGGCTAACTTCATTGCAGAACTTACTCCTAGGCCTCGGGGGCCACATGAAAAGGATCCGAGTAAGACCTCAAAAATTTGGAAAATCTTCATAGATAGAGCATCAAACAGTTTGGGATCAGGCATAAGGGTTATCATCACCAACCCGAACAAGACTACCGAGATCCAATGATCGCTCAAGTTTGAAATTGAAGCCACCAACAATGAAGCAGAGTATGAAGCGTCATCCTAGCACTAGAATGGGTATACAACCTTGAACTTGAGCACATCAAAGTTTTCAGTGACTCACAAATAGTGGTCGGCCAAATCGAGGGTGCTTTTGAGAGAAAAGACGAGAAAATGAGCTTGTATTACTTAAATTTGCATACCTTGGAAGACGATTCAAGAGTTGTAAAATCCTTAAAATTGCTAGATCTGACAATTTCGAAAGTCAACATATTATCTAGGCTCATGTTCATGGGGATAGACGAGCTTGACAGAACGCTACACATCAAGATGGTAACAGAACCAAGCATAAAATAGAAATCAAGTGTCATGGACATTGACCATGAGCCCTCTTGGATGGATCCAATATTGGAGTACTTAAATAGCGAGAACCTACCATCTGACCCCCGGGAAGCAAGAAGCATTAAAACTAGAGCATTGAGGTATTGCATTATTGGATGAGTCTTATTTCGCAAGAGTTTTACACTACTCTACCTCAGATGTCTCAAACCATCTAAGTCCCTCATAGCCCTGATAGAGGTTCACGAAAGTGTATGTGTGAATCATCAAAGAGCTTGGGCACTTACCTATAAGCTCATAAGATATGGGTATTATTGGCTGGATTATGTAAAGAGGTATGACAAGTGCCAAAGGTTCAGAAATAACATACATACTCACGCTGAAGAATTAATTTTCATCCCATATACTGTCCCTTTTAAGCAAAGGAAAATTGATATCCTTGGACCTTTCCCTTTAGTAATAGGTCAACTGAAATTCGTTGATGTAGCAGTTTAGTACTTCACCAAGTGGGTAGAAGTGGAGTCCTTGGCAATCATCTCAGAGCCCAAGCTCAAATCATTCTTGTGGAAGTCCATTGTGTGTAGGTTCAGGATACCAAAGGTCCTGATAACGGACAATGAAAGGCATTTTGATAATACCTCAGGATTGACCACCGCCTGACTTGAGTATCACGCCCTGAGAGTACCAGCCTCACTGAAGTAACCAACTGAATCATATTACAAGAGCTTTGAACGAGGATCAAGGATGCCAAGGGTAGTTGGCCTGAGGAATTGCCTACCATACTTTAGATGTACAAAACCTCCTATAAGATAGAAACTGGAAAGACCCCTTTCATGCTAGCTTTTGGCATGGAGGCCACGGTACCAATTGAGGTCGACTTTCCAACACAGAGGAAGATCGAGCCCCATATTGAGGGACAAACAACCGAATACCTTGATTTACTTTAAGAAGTAGAAGAACAAGGTTCGCTGAGGGCCGTAACTTATCAAAATGAAAAAGTAAGGCACTTCAACACTAAGGTCAAGACAAAGAAATTCAGAGTTGGTGATTTAGTCCTTAGGAGGGCAGAAGCTGTTGGACATCCTCTAGGGAAACTAGGAACGATATAGGAAGGACCCTTCGAAGTTATACGAAAAGTAAGTAACGGTGCATATAACCTGAAGGATACATCGGGAAGACCACTCCCAAGGCCTTTGAATGCTGACAACTTGAAAATTTATTACAAGTAGCTGGTTACGGACCCAAGTATCTAGGTTTTTTGGTTTTCTATTTTGTACTTAGGTAGTTTTTTTCTTTTTACCTTTTCATTTTTATCTTTGCATCTGGTTCGGGCTTGCATGCCCTCAAACAGATTATTTTTTCAATTATGGCCTATGTGCTTTGTACTCTTTCGCTATTTGAAATTCGTTTCGACAGTAAGAACTTATCCCAAACACATTAAATTAGCGTAAGGTCGTGCTCCGTTCAAACAGCTAACACATTAAAACTAGCATAAGATCGTGCTCCACGCATGCAGCTAGTACATTAAACTAATATAAGGTCGTGCTCTGCGCATGCAGCTGGTACATTAAATAAGCATAAGGTTGTGCTCAGCGCATGCATCTAATACGTCTGTCAGCTATAAAATCCCAGACTTAATGACCCGACCTCAGTACTCAATATATTCCTCAAAAAATCAAATTATGGGTCGAGACCAGGGATGGTAGTCACTATCCACGAGTAACCTCAAAACTCACACATACTACCATCCAAAAAAAAACTTGAGCTTATTGGCCAAAAATTGGTCAAGTGAAATACTCGAGCTAGAAAAAAAACTCGAGCTTATTGGCCAAAAATTGGTCAAGTGAAATGCTCAAGCTAACTACAAACAACAACTAAAGCTTATTAGCCAAAAGCTGGTCAAGTGAAACGCTCGAGCTAGAAATTAAACAACAACTCGAGCTTATTGGCCAAAAACTGGTCAACTGAAATGCTCGAGCTATACATCAAACAACAACTTGAGCTTATTGGCCAAAAACTGGTCAACTGAAATGCTCGAGCTACAGTCAAACAACAGCTTGAGCTTATTGACCAAAAGCTGGTCAAGTGAAATGCTTGAGCTAGAAATTAAACAAAAACTCGAACTATTTGGCCAAAAGCTAGCCAAGTGAAACGCTCGAGCTAACTACATAACATACCCGAGCTTAAACATTGCACAAAGAACGCAATTTTAGATTATCTGAACTAAACCTAAACATTATTAGTTTCTGAGGTCGATATACATTGAATGAATGAGGATAATTACTTTACATTTTTTCAAAAAACAAAAACACAATTAAAGAAGTTCGGGATAAGGGCTTAATCATAATTGGTCACGTTAACAGGATCTCCCTAGTCTGAACTTTCGGCCTCCTTGCCTTCTTCCTAGCCTTTGACTGACTTAAGGTCCTCGACCATGGGCTTCAAGTCCTCAGGGAGCTTAGTTCTCAAAAATGAGCGAGCCAGCCTTAGGCCATAGTGATAGGAGCCCAAACCATATGCCTAACCAGTGTCTCGTATTCTCCAGATTTTTTGAACTCATCCACCGCATGAGCTCGAGCCTCACTAGCTAGTCCTCGAATTACTTCTTAGCACGAATGAGCTCGAGCTTTGCCTCCTCATCCTCGTCCTTAGCAGCCCCTATTTGATCTCGAACTTTTCTTGTTTCGATTCGAGCCAAATCACGCTCCACCTTGCGCTCTAGAAAATACTTGTCCTTTTGCTCGTTTTATACCTGGAGCTCGACTACCTTGCTTGAGGAATTCAGGCCCTTCATGGCCAAGCTTCGGGCCATGCTCAATGTCTAAAAAATAGGGATAGTTAGTATCAAGCCGAACATGGAAAAAATGTAAATAACTAGTTTGAGGTCGAGTACATACCTTTAGGGTTATGAGCTCAAGTTCTATCACCCTCTCACCACCTCATCCAGGTACTTGTTCACTAAGCTCGGGATCAATGGGCATCGAGCATGTTCCTCCAACATTGAGTTGGGTAGAGGTGCGTCCTCCTCTAGATCCACTATCTCTAGTGTGCTTCGAGAGTGGAGGAATGGATTGAAGGTTAGGGATATAGCTGTGGTGGAGCGGTTAGGCTCTTCGATGATTGCCCAATCCCGCTAAGGATCTTGCTCAATGCTAATTCTCGACTCGCTTCTTCCCCTTCGATGGGGCAGTCACTTTAGGCTTCGGG
Organism: Fraxinus floribunda; assembly: GCA_903798395.1. NCBI lineage: Eukaryota > Viridiplantae > Streptophyta > Magnoliopsida > Lamiales > Oleaceae > Fraxinus > Fraxinus floribunda. Next base: position 4,483 of record CAIGRS010225106.1, on the reverse strand, counting down.
CCCTTGGCCTTCTGGTGAACATTGGCAAAGAGTTAGCTCGAGCAATAGACAGGGGTTAATAAAGATAATAGAGGAAGATAAGATCGTACCCTCGAGCTCTCTCACATTGGCAAGGTCAAGGGTGTCATCCTCGAGGAGGTAGTCGATTTCATCTGCAAGGAGATCGTGATACACTAATCTCAACATATCCCTCTCTAGAGCCTCGAGGTGCTCTTGACTATCGTTGAACCTATCCTTATTGGGAATTTCCCACTTCGGGTTCAACGGGTGATTAGGGTCTTAAGTTTGTACAAAAAGAATTGCCCTTTCCATCCCCGAAGAGAGCTCGGGGTCTCAGAAGTCTTAAACCCTCCCTTGGTGGATAAGTAAGCAAAATAGTTATACCCAGTATGAACTTCGAGTCAAAGAGTGCCCTCAAGAGGTCGAGTTGTGGCTCAATCTCGAGGCATATACACAGTATGAAAAAATAAACCAAGAGCCTCCAGCTATTGTGATCTAACTAGCCTGGACACATTAATTAATAGGTCAGGAAATGAATGAAGAAAATGTGGAGAGGCCACCTGATGCCTGGCCTTAACGGCATCCCTAAAAAATGTCATCTCCCCCACTCGAGCATCAACTATGGACTCGCTGGGCTTGGGGGTTCTTATGTCACATATGGGCATAACCCCGAGCTCCTCCATCAACTTTTATAATTACATGTTCCTTATATTTGGTCGTTTTCCTAGGATAGGTCAGGTTTGTCTCGACCTCAAGGTGCAGGCTAAGGGGGACTGCTACAGGGATGAGGGCTGCACCTACATTCTCGGGGCTCTTGGTGGTCGAGCTCCTAGAAGACCGACTACTACCATCGCTTAACCCCTCACTACTATTACTCAACATTATGCTACTTACAAAATAAATACTTAATAGCTCGAACGCTTACCTCTTAAGGTGGTCGCTCACAAAACCCTCTAAGCCCCAATCTCGAACTGCTTTTACTGAAAGTTGAGAGTGAAAAAGTGAGAAATGAGGTAAAAATGGGGTATTTATAGGGGTCAGATGAATGTTAAAGGTCGTGCAATCCTAGCCCTTAGATTATGCCACATGTTAGCCATCCAAGGTCAGTCTTTCACTGTCCTACATGTGTCAAACGCCCAACTATGACCCTTAAGTTCGATCTCGGGCTGTTTCACTTCATTGTATCTCACTTGCAACTTGAGTAGGAAGTTTTTAGCTGCGACCTAGATGCAAGGGGGCTGTAATGCGTCATAAAATAGTAAGCCCAAGCTCGACTACATTCTCCGAACTTGGAAAGCTCTAATTATGTAGGTACCAAGTTTGGGCCTTATGTTGAGGTCGGGCTTCAAGCACTTTCATCCAGTCCCCTTGACTTCTAGAAACAGTAATCCTATTTTGACTATTGCTACCCACTTTTCCTATTTGAATACAAACTCCCAATCTATTCCAAATTTGACTCTAACTTAAACTATACACTTTTAACTGAACACAAATACCTTGTATGACAATGATAAGGACTACGGGAAGTTGGATCCTTTTAGGACTCCATCTCCAACACCTATAAATACATAACACAACCTCATTATTCAGTAAAGCCTTCTGCACAATTTCTCTTTTTCACTTAATTATCAAAGGGGCGACGAAGACACACCTCAATGTCTTTGTTTCAGATATTGAAAATCAGATCGTGCGGAGTTCAGTCATCCAGTTTGAGTTCGTTCATGTACGAGTTTTTGGAAGCATCGGAGACACACATACACACGAAATCTTTTAAGTTGGTAAAACCTATACTGTCTTACCTTTCAAAATTAAGTGGTGTAAAGGAAAAATCATGACCTTTGGCAATGGTATTCAAATTGTGAAGCAGTTGATCTTCTATCTTGAGTGAGCAATTTTTGGTATGTTTTATATCAAATTAGGTGGCACATAAATTCTGCCATTTTTTTTTTACCTTCATTCATAGTCATATCAATTTGGAAGTTCGTACAATAGTCAATAATTTCATAATGATTATGCTACACTACCATAATCATCTACCTAAAATTCCCTCAATAGAGGGGAGCCACTTGTCCATTATGTGAAACTTTAGGTAGAATATTATGTGCATCAAGATTAATTCATTTCATAATTAGAAGCACTCCAATCCAAGACATAAAACTCCATTTTTGGATTGCACAGTGACATCAATGGCTGTAGGCATATTTTCGGTCCGTTTAATTTCCGTAAATTGATCTATGTGCTATTTATAGATTATATGATCATGACTAGATTGTATGTATATAGTCTAACAGTGGTATCAGATCAGATTTGCCTCTGTCTTGATGGTATTTTAGCAATCTGAGTTTTTCATAAAATTACTCGAGAAAAAAAATTAATTTGAAATTTAATTTTTTGAGTTTTTGATAAGAAAAATGGTAGATTTCATGAGGATACTGATTCCGTAACATTTCTGTAATTCAAAAAATTGATTTTGGAGTCCAAAAGGCTGTTAAAATTTCAGGGTTGAGAGGTTGAAGATAAACATAAAAAAGGGGTTGTTTGTGCCTTTGTTCTATCAATGTTTTTGACCGCAGTGGGATTCTTTGGCCCAAAATATAGTGTTTTTTTTTTTTTTTTTTNGTGCTAAAAACAATATAATAATATATAATATAATCTAAATTAGAATAAAATTTAGTTTAAAATAGATCCTACAAAATAGAAATTATTCCATATTTAAAAGATATTTTCACTCCCTCTCCCACAATCAAACACTGTATTTTGTCTCTACACACCCGATTTCCAAAATCTCATCAAAATCACTGCAATTTCTCCCAAAAACTTTGATTTCGAGCCACAATGAATAAATGAAGTCAAAATACAGTCAACAAAATTCTGAAATTTATTCTTTTGGAGAAGTTGAAGCTTGTTGGCAGATCAATTGAATTTACCCAAAGCAAGTACTGACTTTCATTGACAATTCGAAACCCTAACAAGCACATTAGTATTTATTATGATCGAATCGAAGTTATGGCTTTTTATGGAAGGTAAATATTTGCAATCACCGATTCTTTGACCAATTCAAATGACAGAACTTGGTTTTACTCGAAAACGATGAGATTTCGAACTTTAACAGAGAGAAGAATTTTGGGATTTAAGAAATTGAAGTGAAGCTTTATCTGTAGATTAGGCTGAGGTTTAAGTTTGTGAAATCAAAACAAATGAATGTTTGGGATGATACAATTTTCTTTTACAATGGTAATCAAAGAAGAGGGGGACATGGTGGGGATTCTGTACCCAAAAGGCCAATCATTCTAACCGCAATTGTTGATTTGGAGAGCTTTTGGGAGTTTCTGGGGAAGGCCTTTAAATAATTTTGGTGGTACTAGTTATTCATAATAATTTGTAATATTTACACAAGTATATGGGATGGGTTTTAAATTTTTAATGCATCTAATTGCATTTTGAGCTCATTTCGTGTGGTTAATTGATTATTTGATACTGGCTAAGCTTATATTCCGCATTTTTTACCTTTCTTCCTGGTAAAAAATCTTGGAAATTAAATGTTTGAAATGGGAAACTCAATCATTTTAAAAGAATGATATTAAGACCTCGTCTTGGGTTGTTGAATCCAGCTGCATTGGAAAATATTGTTTTAGTATATGATATGAAACAAAGTTTTAGCCCGAATTTCCAGATTGTTGGTAGCAATCACTCTCGTGTCAATCATCTCATGTTAACCTATCAGATCTATTATAACATTAAATGTTTGTAATGAGGCATGTGTAAATTATTATTGTTTATAATCAGGTCTGTTTTTAGTGTGACTGTTTGTGACCTGATATGTCTTAACTTTGACTATCTGTGACCACTTTCGTCTAAATTGTGACATATCTTACTATGTTTTGTGTTAACAATGTTTTGTGATCTAAAATGTGAACAATGACTTTTTATGACCAATTTTCTGTCTTGGAAATTAAATGTTTGAAATGGGAGACTTAAATCATTTTAGAAGAATGATATTAAGATCTCGTCTCGGGTTGTTGAATCCAACTGCACTGGAAAATATTGTTTTAGTATATGATATGGAACTGAGTTTTATCTTGAATTTCTAGATTGTTGGTAAAAATCACTCTCGTGTCACTCATCCCATGTTAACCCTTCATATCTATTATAACATTAAGTGTTTTTAACGAGACTTGTGTAAGTTATTATTGTTTATAATCGGGTCTGTTTTTAGTGTGACTGTCTATAACCTGATATGTCTTAACTTTGATTGTCTGTGACCACTACCTTCTAAATTGTGAATGTATCTTACTATGTTTGTATAACAATGTTTTGTGATCTAAAATGAAAACAATGATGATATGATCCGGGGTACGCGACAATTTATCAAAATTTTAATGATTGTTGGAGGGAGAGTAGAGCCAAGTTCGAGACTTCAAAGAGTTTATAAATATGGTCATTTACATGTTCGAGCAACGAAGTCCATAATATTGAAGAAAAC
>CAIGRS010225040.1:0-18681 GCA_903798395.1 Fraxinus floribunda | reverse complement strand
CGATTTTTGCTTACAGCCCCGTAAAATTGTCCTTATATATGACTTTGCTATTTTATAAAGGATGCGAACTTACGAAAATGACTTAAATCACAAAACATTGAATAAGATCATGCAAAACATAGCGATATATCTCTATCCTCTATCGATTTTACAATGATTATTACGCCGTGCTATAGTTCCTATTCGATATTCTTTCTCTTGAATAGACTAGAAATCACAAATCAATTTAATTATGGGCCAAGTAATTAAAAGTCTGACAATTATTCAAACCAAACAAATATTAAAGCTATAATCTGGAATATAACATTAAAATATCAAAATATAGGATTCATTGTTATTCTAACTTCTATACAATTAGCCGAGCATCATAGTATTACACAAACATGAACTACGGGTGTTCAAGCCACATTATTTTGTAAGAATGTATTCTGAAATAGTAGATTGATGGAGAATGTGTGATTGAAAAAGAAGGAAAAGTTTATTGATTTGATGAAAAATATTTTTTTATTGAGGAATGTAGTTGAAAATGAGTAGAATAATGAAAATTTGGCTCAAACAGGATACGTCATCAGAAATTAAAGTGTAGAGAATGCGAAAACTAATTCTTGAATCTCTTCAATAATTTTTGATTAATCTCCTTGAATCCTCTTCTTCTTCGTATAATCCGAACGAATATATTGAATTTGGTGTAAGATTATATGTTTATATATCAAAAGCTTCTCCCCTTCGAATGATGGTCGTATATCTGTTTATAATTTCATAATTAGGTCAAAACTTGTGGCCCCAATTTGATTCCATGTAGAAGTTGACTTAGATTAGGAAAGGAATTTTTTCGGTCATGAAGAGCCATGTGATCGCATGGTTAGCCTTTTGAACTTGTTGGTGGTAAATTTTCCACTCGTGATCGACCCTTGCGATCGTAAGGTATGTTCCAATTTCTCCCTTTTCAACTTGGTCCCTATATTTCTTCTTTGGTTCTTTTTGAGTCCCTTCTTATTTGTATCATGGGTCTTCTATATTTTATTTCTTTGCAATTTGATCATCATCCTCCACAATAAACCATATCCATTTCAAGTTCCGAAAATTTGCAATTTAGTCTCCAAAATTTTCAACGATTGAATTTAGTTCCTGAAACTTGTGAATCTCATGCGATTGATCTCTTAATAATTCTTCTCGTTCACGTGCAATCCGGTAAACCTTTAGTTGCTCTAAATCAACTCAAATTAAGCCCGAAATCACTTTTATTCACGTCACTTGCATCCAAGTCCGAGTTCTTTCTATAATTAACAAAATTACACTAAATTATTTATAAATTCGCTCAATTAGCAATAACTTGTCAAGTATAGAATCACGGGCCAGGTATCTTTAGCCGTGTTTCCAATGTTTAGAACTTCCACATATGGACAATTAACTAGTGATCTTGGAGATTTCCTTGTCAAGAAGTATCAAGTTTGTGAACTGCAATTGGAAGAAAATGTGTCTGAAAGCAGCAATCATTGCATCAAATCTACTACTATGAAAATATTCTGCAAGGAAGTTTGTTCTATGCATAGCAAAGCTGAGAATAATGACGACCTTCAAAATAAGTTATTTATGCTTAAAAAAAGCAGAACAATGTTATGCTACCATAAGATGAGAAATAATTTCATCCATGTAGCTATCAGAACTTCCTCCTTCATCTATAGCCTCCTTAGCCAGCACCTTCCAACGAATGGCACTGTTTCTAATCTCTTGTCCTCTTTCTCCTTGCATGATTTCATCGATGCATCTCTTTATTTCGTTTCTTCGTGTAACACCCTTCTCGTCTGCCTTAGGCATCGTTCCAACCCGCCAAACATACTCGACAAAATGTGCATTTGTCATCTGGTCAAGAAACTGAGGCATTGCCACCATAGGCACCCCAAGGCTTATTGCCTCCATAGTCGAATTCCAACCACAGTGCGATATGAAACATCCAACTGCATGATGTGCTAGAACTGCCAATTGAGGGCACCATTTCACTACCAATCCTTTACCTGAGTTTTCGTCGTAAAAATCAGTCGGAAGTTTACTTTCTTCAGATGGCTTCACTGCCCACAAGAAGTTGTTGTTACTCTGCTTAAGGGCCGCGGCTAATTCTACTGTTTGCTCTGTATTCAAATTTGCATTGCTCCCAAACGAGACATAGATGACTGATCTGGTTTCCTTAGAGTCGAGCCATTTCATGCAGGCGTCCGTGTTTGGCTTATGTATGTTGAAACCATAGTCATTGTCGCCTTCCACTCGGTTGTCTAGATAAATGGAAGGCAAAGTCGGTCCAATGGTTCTCACAGGCCAGAGTTTTGACATCCAACTGACAACCTACATTCAAGAAAGCGTTATCAAGTAAGTTATGTGAATGTTCAAAAATATTGACATCAATAATTTCGCATAATAGTGTGCACATAATCGAGTAAGTTATGCTTACATCCTCTTCCAACTTATCGAAGGAGTTGAAAAGAACCCAATCTGCATTTTCACTATTGCCGAATTGTTGTAACAAGTACCGGATTATTGGAGGATATCGTCCGGTATCAGGACCAAGTGAAGGCAGATTCGGAAGTCCAATCTCAGGTAATCCAGGCAGGGAGAAAGCAGGAACTGATGAAGTCACTTCCGATAACTCGCAGTGCATCGGATAGTAACTAGCAATTGCAGCACACGATTGAGTAAAAAAGGCAGCCCGATTAACTCCCATATGGCTTGCCACACTCGAAGCCCACTCTATATTGGCATCATAAACGAGACATTTCACAGGTCTTTCAGAGTTTCTGATGAGTCGAGTCAAATTTCTTGTGCCACTGGCTTCGAATCTATCGAGAAATCCTCTAAATCCTCCTGGTCCCGCCACCCCTCCTTCAGTGCAATCATCATATATCGATTCGAACACGATCGAGCTCGATGCAGATTGCATAGCCTTGGTATTACTCAAAGTGGTAGCTACTGTAACATGGATTCCTTTAGCAGCCAATCTTTTGGAAAATTGAACCATGGGGTTTATGTGGCCTTGTCCATGATATGCAAGAACCACTACATGAACTTTGCCTTTCTCCATCTCTGAATTCAATCTTTTGCCTGAAAATTTTCCAGGGAAGCAATAACTGAGTCCTAAGGATGAAATCTCACGTGGAATGAATAGGCACCGAATTTCTTGTTGAAAGTCGAAATTCTTTTGCTTCACTATGTGAGCTAATTCTTTTATATTATATAATAGTGGTTCCTTGTAATGGTTCAATTCATGCAAAAATCCACCAGTCACAGGACAAGAACAGAATAAACATAATTCTTCTTTTTGTGCGTGTGCAAAATTAGCATCGACATGGCCGGCTTAAGGCATATGATTATTAGTTAGGCAAATTTATAATGGAAAATTATTATATTTTTAAGTTTTTCGTTTGAAAGAGATGTTTACTTTACTCTTAGGCCCTGATTGATTTGGCTTTCTTTATCATGAAAGATGGAAATTAAATTTCATTTTCATCTTTTTGCATATTTGACTATTATTTCCATGAAATTGATTTTCCACATTTTCTTGGTTTTTGAGGAAAAGTTTTTCCCACTGGTTTAGTGGGAAGAGCTTTTCAAAACAATTTTTTTTTTTCTTTGCAATGGAAACTAATTCTATCCACAATTATAACAAAATATATCCCTTTAATGGACAATTCCATGAAAAAAAAAAAGATAAACAAATACCAAAATATCCAAAATTTCAATATTTTTCAAGCGAAAAATTATATCAATCAAATACAATTAATCGACAATTTCTATTAAAACAAGTTCTGGGTAATTCAATTCCCTAAAATTCATTTTTTTTCCAGTCAATTCCATTCTTGCAATCAAACGGACCCTGACTAAAAATGATATCTATTTGTTTATTTATTTTTATTTTATTTCCGTAAAAGTGCCAACTCGACTAGTTTGATCCAACGATCAAGTTGGTCAAGTTCATGTACTCAACCCTAGGGTCAATCAGTTTGTTCCAAAGATTAAACATCGTGTTTTGAGATTAGTGAATTCTATTTCTCGATTGAGGTATATAATTTGGTAGTGAAATAAAAGCATATCCAAAAAAACTCTTTAGAGAGTCGATATTCAACGGCACCGAGCTGGGGGTTAGCATATTAGGGTAGTGTCAGTGGGTATTGGAGGCAGAGGTTGAGGAACGAGGGTGTGGATGAAGCAAAGGCCGGAGGAAGAGTTCGAGGGATGAGGGTGTGGATGAGACAGAGTTATTGTTTTGTTTTTAATTTTTTGAATTGACTGGGTATTGGTTTGGGCCTTTTACATTTGGGTAGTGGGTATTGGTGATAGATTTGGGCTATACCCTTGGGCTGGAAGATCATATTACTAAAATATATATATATGGCCCACTGGTTGAGCACAGGAGTTGCCATTAACCTTTTTGTAATGTTCATATGCACGTTGTCATTAATCTGTTAAAAGATCTAACGGCAACGTGCAAAACTAATATACGGCAACGTGCATTGAACATTGCTAAAACTAATCTATGGCAACTCGCTTTGCACGTTGTAAAAAAAAAAAATTAAAGATAATGAGCAATGTACATTGCAAAAGGGTGTAATAACAACATTCATCAAAAAAACGTTGCCAAAACTCAATTTTATCAANACGTTGCAAAAAAAAGTTAAAGACAATGGACCGCGAACGTTGCAAAAGAGTGTATTAGCAACATTCATTAAAAAAACGTTGCCAAAACTCAAGTTTATCAACCAATGGCAACATACACTTGCTGAATGTTGCCATAGACCTCTTTTAACAACATGCAATTCATGAATATTGCCTATTGCATGTTTCAAAAGACCTTTTTTCTTGTAGTGTTAGTAACTCTAGTTAAATTATCCCTCACAAGTTGTTCTACTGTCGATGAGAAAGTTTGTTCAGAAAATTTGTTTTACCAGCATTATCATCTTCACAAGAAGAAATGCAGGAGATATAGAGGTAATATGAGACTTGAGTGTTCCTCCCTCCAAAACATAATTCTCTTCACAGCTCAGACAAAAATCATCACAGAGGCAATTTCATCTCACAAGAAGAAATACAGGAGATAGAGGTAATATGAGACTTGAGTGTTCCTCCCTCCAAAACATAATACTCTTCACAGCTTAGACACAAATCATCACAGAGGCAATTCGCAACATTATTTCGACAAAAAAAAATTACCGAAACAAAATTATGTTTATTACCATACTCTAATCCTTCTTAATCCTAAATTAAAACTCGAATGCAAAACAAGAAAAGAAACTAACAGATTCTCTAAAACTCCAACTTAGTGTGCAGTTTCACCACAAGAGTTCGAAGGAAGGACGAGAGAATAATTAGTAGGGAGTGCTCCCGCTTGAAGGTGAGGACATCACGGATAGAATGGCAGTCACAGAAGTCATAGCACTCAAAGCAGCTTTTAGAACATCTTGAGAACACCCAGGTTTCACTATCGACCGCACCTGGAAAGAAGAAAAAAGGGAACACAAAATTATTTAAGTGAATAAATAGAAAATAGCATTCATTCGCCAAATTATCTAGTGTAGCAATTTGAAAATGACCCGTGGAATAGACACAACCTTATCGAGGTGTTCCTGCAATTGCTTGATACGACCCATGTAATCTTGGTCCTCAACACACAGGGTTACGGCCTTTGAATCAGCCCCAGGACCTTCAAACTGAAGGGGTCCTGGGTTTCTATAGACATCGTCCATCAAAAATCTGGTAGCATTTTGTCTCAAAAGACTGTAGCAAACAAGTTGGAACAATAACTCAACCCATTGGACAAAGACACTAAATTTGCCAGGAGCTAAAACATTAAGAAAAAATTAAGAAGGATGGGCCCATAAGATTTTAAAATCCATGTTTCAGAGTGCATTAAGACAAAACAGTCAAAACATGCGTTAAGAAATGGCTTACGCATATGACTTGCCCTTCAAGTCCACAGCTGCTGGATGCAGAGCAGGCTTTCCCAGTGTTGCAGCCCCATGGCCACGACCATAGCGCTTAACGGTCATCATGCTCTAGAGTAACAAATACCCAACAGGTTCAACTTATACTCATTGAAACATCATATTTTAGGAGGAAAAAGAAAAAGGAGTTGAGTAAAGCAGAGTATAAATTTCAAGATTTTAATCTTCCAAGCACATTCCTGCCATAAATAAAAAATGTTGAAAGAATAGAGAACCTACTGTTATAGGAGCAGCACCGCAACGCCACTTGTTCACGGGGTTCTTCAGGTTAGTTACAGTTGCCATATAACCATTCAAACCGGCAGCAAGTATGTGGTAGCCAATATGACCAAGGACCTGAAACAACATTGTTGCTTTTAGTTACTTGTTTTACTATAATCCAAATTTAGTTAGAATAAAGGATAACAAAAGGAAGTGTGATGGAATCTGCATAAAGGATTCTCAACTCCCTTGAAGGCTCTCCTACTCCTCTCTGAAAGCGGCACTTCCAAACCCTGCCATTAGCCCTAACACTCCCTTTTACCCTCCAATCCCTTGCTTTAGTTATCCTAAAAATCTATTATAACTGAACAAGTCTAACGCAGAACATACATATGCGTAGTCACAATCAAACTTTGACGGCAATGATCCACGAGCTTGATAACCGAAGAAGTGGCAGATGCCATTGAATTTCTTTCCCTTGTAGGTTCCTTCTTTCTATAAAAATAACCAGATATCAGATATATGCTCAAAAATTAAGATATCAAACAAAGGAGAGTTCGAAAGACATTTGAACTGCCCAAGGGGACATGCACAAAGGTAAATCTGAAATAATGTAAGGGCAGAAAATGAATGAACAGATAAATGCCAGTGAGCTTTCTTTTTAAGAGCTAATGATATCAAGTAGCAAGAAACAGAAAGTGAACTCAGAAATAAATATTCAATCTAAGTGAAAACTATAAGATGAAAATATTAAGCCTGTGTTTGAGCTCCATTATTTGAAAAAAAAAAATGATTTTGGAACAGTAATTTTTGAAGAATGTGTGGTTAAAAAGTTTTGGGTTTATATGTAATATTATTTTATTGAGAAAATGTGCGGTTGATAAGAGGAGAGAGAAAAATGAATTCAAATTTAACGGAGGCAAAACATGAGCTAAATTTTTAACAAAATATAAAAACATATAAAATTAGACACAATAGAAGTTTGTTTTCATTGTATAAAAAAGAACAGTGACTTCTTCAAAGGAGATAAAAGTCTGTTAAGAAAACAGAGCCACGGATGCAACACTAAGTAAGTAATACTTTCCAAGATTCAATATTGTGAACAAAATTTCAGAAGGAAAAATCAGAAGTCAGTAAATGATAACATAGGCAATAGGAAGACAGGTTACCAATCGCTTGTTCATTTCTTCTTCAACGAGATGAACCAGGAGCTTTTCTGTCTCAATCTGTTGAGAACAGAAGGAAAAAAAAATCAATAAACAACGAATCATTTTACAAGTGTCTTGCATTAAAAATAGTTGGCGGATACAAGCACCTGAGACAGTTGTGCAGAGTCATCTGATTCTGGGTGGAGAAGGAGCTACAACACCACAGTTATTTCAGGTAAGTAAGATACTGAATAAAAGTTAAATATGTAGAATATGCACCTGTTTTCTTATGAAAGTTGGCAAGAATTCAAACAATGCAGACGCCCAAGGTGATAGTTGAGAAGAAATTTTATCAACAGAGACACCTTGCCTGAGCAAACCATGGATTTCCTGGGAGGTACAAATTTGATACAAAGGGGCTGATCAAAATGCGAAATACATGCCCAATGAAAAAATAGGTAAAATGCAACCTTCCAATATCCTTTCTTTTGGATTAGGATAAATATAGGCACCAATTTATCCATATATAGATGTTTAAAGACCAAGTGCAAAATTAATACTCAAGTACATTATATACCTGCAATAAAGCATATACTTCAGGAATGCTTTCAATAAGACCCTCTGGCAATAGGATAACACCATGGTACTTATCTGTACCAAAGAGCATGGTCAGTGTCACATTAGAAGCTCAATTGACAATTAGAATAAGAGAATTCAAAGGATTCTACCTTGTTCTGCCCTGGCCTGCACTGCATCACATATTTGTTTTGTGATGTCAAAAAGTGTAAGCTTTGATGCAGCCACCTCTTCAGCAAGAATAACCTGCAAGATTGCTCAAGGTTTTCTAAACAGAAGACGAAAGCCATGCTGTTCTAACAAAATTATCAAATCGAAATTATAATGTCCAATGATTGAGAGTCACAAACCATATTGGGATGCGATTGGAGAGTGCACTCCAGGGCAACATGTGATGCCTTTCGACCCATCAGTCGGATAAAATAATAGTACTGAAACAAAAAGGAAAGGAAAAAATAGGAAAAGTAAGAGACATTATACACGTAAAAAGTACACTAACGGGTGCAACACAATTTTCAAGAGCAGCTTGGGAATTAAACATCTGGAGGGTAAAAAATCTCAAGGCTGAAATATTAAAAATTTCCTTGATCCTTCCGAAAATAGTCAACCAACTACTCTATAAGCAAAATAAGGAAAATGCATAGGACTCAAATCCCAAAAAAGGGAGGAAGCAAAAGCTCACTAATTGAGTCATTTACCTTCTCTGCAGAGAGAGCATCAGTACAGACATTGCTAATAAGCTGGGAATTAACCTAAAATAAGTAAAAGATATCAGATTAGCTTTCTTTGCAAGATCATTTGTTAAAAACAGAGAAGTTTCAAAGCCATTTTTTAATCCTTCCAGTTAAACAAAAGAACAGAAAATTGAGAAGAGGGCCAGAAAATTGATACCTTACATATAGTGTCAAAACCAACGTTGGTCTCAACGAACTGGTTCTTTAGATCTCCATTTAAAGTAACAGGTACGCCAACCACCTGAGGAATTTAGACAATCCCTTAGCTCTCTAATGGTTTATCAATAACACATGTCAATGAAAGCATCTAAACACTAAAGCTTGCATTCTAGTTAAAAACGCACTTACACCTTAAAGATATGATATTTATTTGTATACATATCATAATCTAGAAGTATATCTGACCAATCACAAGTGCAAGCATGATGTACCTTTGTTGCGCATTTCCTTTCTGCAAAGGTTTCTGCAAGCTGAGCAGCATCTGTATTTGATGTCACCCCTTCAAACGCACAACATAAGCAAGTCATAAAAAATGAAACACCTATAGATCCTTGATTATCAAAAACCTAAATAGACATCAGGGATACCTCCAATAATCACAAGACCATCCAACTTCAAATTTATACATGCATCCAGTGCCGCATTAACTTGCTCAGTTGTTCTAATTTGATCTTTTGTCCTTCCCAGCAAATCATAGCCACCTTCAAACGATAACATTAATTAATAAAATTATTGAAATTATGACAACAAATATATATGTGTGTGTGTGTGTGTAAACTTTGTTTTAATACACTCGTACCTTGATTTTTGTAGGTTGCAAGGACGTCATCAGTGACCTCTAAAGTTTTCTGAGCAATTAAACCTTCAGAACCACCTGGTAACACGTGTATAATAATGTTACAAGGTTTATCATTTTCAAAAGAACTCAATCATCTACGTAAGAGAAGTGAACTATACTCAAGCAAATATCCAATTATTTTAAAACAACCAATTTAACATAAAACAATAAAATTGTTAAGGAATCACTGAGCAGACACCTCAACCAGATAGTATAAACAGAAAACATAATCTTTGTTGATTAAGGTTAAGGATATTTAATGCGTGCATAAGGCTCCAATAAAGAACATCAGAATAGAATTATTACCCAAAAATCCAAGCAAAGTACTCTTGGGATTGTGAACTTTTAGAGCGTCAAGGAGACCCCAAACGACGTTGTGTCCTCCGGGAGATTGTCTTCCACAAAAAACAATTCCCACTCTGAAGAAGTAGAAAGAAGTGTGAGAACATGAAAATTTGTAATTTTATACACATCAAATTCAAATAGCACTCTTGATAAAAGCAAAGTCAGACTCAAGTCTTGCCAAGCATAAATTGAGGTTCAAACATCACTTCATATCAAATTATGATATTACGAAATATTTCCATGAACAGGAAGTGATAGAAATTTGTAGTAACAATCATTTACATACCTGATTGCTGGGTGTTCAGTGATTATTTGGGCATCAGGGGCCTTGGCAGTTTCCCTCATAAAGTGTGCTAAAGGTTGACCATAAGTGTGAGGAAATGACCAACTTATGGTATGAGCACCTGAGGGGTCTGCAGCTGTGGTTGCATCCCCAAACTCTACGCGAACAGTAGTTCCCTGTCCAAGGTACAGTATAATAACAAGCTCAGTAAACAGTTGGAGCATATTCATATACAAAATAACTTAAAAGTCAGGAGCAAAGGTTAGCACCATATATCTGTGTATGACATCAAATTACAAGGAATTATTTAGTTTGTGAAATGAAACAGATCAGTGAACAAATATCTTGTTCAGTTGGTTTGAGACCAAAAAAAGTTAATTTTGCCTGCAGTCACATTATAGGGAAAATTGATCTTTAGGATAAAAATCTGCAGAAAAATAAATTTTGAGATCCCCAGGCAAAACTGCAGTTTTTTTCTTAATACAGCATAATATTTTGGAGGATGATAAGCATAAATTTGAATTAATACACCATGACACGTACACGTAGTGATGAAACAAAAAATTTGATTATTGTAGCTGAATTTCCTTGCATCATTCCACATCAATATTAAGCAGAAAGCAGACATGCTAAACGAAATTAGAAACAGTGAAATTTCTGTACTTCCAATTTTTTAAAATTTCAAGTTTAGGCTTAAATGAAGCATTTCCAAGGGCTAAAATCTGAATATCCTATGAATCGGCATTGAAATGGTTTCTTATTCTTCTACATTTCATCCACCAAATATCCAAATAGGTAATAATATAAAAAAAGGGACACGCTTTACATCAACAGACAAAATAACAGGGTACACGTCAGATCTATTCTCCTGAACGTTAGCATGTATAGCAAAAATCACAATAGATTCATTAACAGAGAGAAAAATGTCTATTCGGGGGGGGAAAAAAATCTGAAATCAATTATAATACAATAACAATGTTGAAAAGAGAGTGTGAATGTTCACCTGAAGACAGGGCGGGAGTTGAGGTTGATACTGAGATCGAAGTTTTTGCAGATCAGAAAGTTCTCTTGGAATTCCGAAATCTGAATCCATTTCCTCCTGTTGCGATTTCACCTACTACTACGCAAGTGCTTTGCGGTACTCTATTACTTTCTCTCACTACAACGAGAAGGCCATTTATATAGTGTGCGAAAGGGGCGATACTACCAACCAACTAGCCTGCTTAACCCTCTGCCATGTTAACATAAATTGATTGCCCTCCTATTTTCTTAAATTACTATTTGCACCTTCTTGAATCTTATATTTTCGAATAACGAAAATGCCTCCTTATATTTTCGAATAATTCGCCTTTTTTTTATTTTTTACCTTGAAATTCTCCATCTTCAATTTTTTTTTTTTAATAATCGTGGATATTCAGGCCAACTTACGCGCGTCATTAGTCATGAAGTTCTAAAATTTACGGTTGAATACTCACCTTAATGGCTCTACTGAGACTCGAACCAATCACTATTGGAGAGCAAATTCAAAACTTGATCAATTGAGCCCTCAAGGTTCCATCTTCAATTTTATTAACAAAATGTCTCTTATTTATCGCTATTCATTTTTCCTTGAAATTTGCATTATCAATTTTTTGAGCTCCTGTTTGGTATATATAAAAATTTTCATTTTCATTCTTCTACTCATTTTCAACCACACATTCTACATTAATCTACTATTCCATAATTCATTCTTCCAAAATAATGTGGCTCAAACACACCCTAATATTTCATAACATTTGATTTGAGTTCGTTGAAGATAAATTCTATTAATTAATTTTCATTCTTATTCTTCTATTTATTTTCAATCATATATTTTTTAATAAAATAATATTTTTCATCACATCAATAATTTTTCATTCTTTTTCAACCACACATTCTACATTAATCTACTATTCCATAATTCATTCTTCCAAAATAATGTGGCTCAAACACACCCTAATATTTCATAACATTTGATTTGAGTCTCCACTCGCATGTTAGCCTATGAAACAATAAACTCATTACATGCATTAAATTTAATTTTATATAAATTCATTTTTAATCGCATGTTCTAATTTTTACTTACTTTTTAACTCTTTATTCTTCCAACATCACTTTCCAAAAAATTTACATCAAATGGCCATGATTTCCGACGTCAATTAATGGATTTTAAATGATTTTATAGAGTATCGCTATTTAGTACTACTGATATTAAAATATCAATCTAGATGACACCAGTTTGACATTAAATAAGAAGTGCAATTAAATTAGCCACTCAATTCTAAATTTCATCGAGTCTATCATATCGCGCCACCTAAAGTAATATTATAACACTAGCGGTGCTAGAAAATATTATTATATTTTGTTATTGAAAAAGAGATCTTGGTACCAAATTCAACAGGAAGAGGAAGGCTGTAGTTTTTTATTTTTTTTTTAATTGAAAGAATAATACCAAAAATAAAGTAAGGGATAAAATATTATATTTCCAAAAAAATATATATAAATGAAACTACTATCATGGAAAAGTTCATATAAGTTGCAACTTAAAATTGTCCAATTCGTATTCTCTCTCCTTTAATTTGGAAATTTTAGATGAATATACTGTAAAAGCGCGCAAGTATATTCTCATGGAATATGCTTATGGCCTATGGGCCTAATGTTTGTCAATTGCGATCCCTTATCTGCCAGCTACAGGTTCACGTAATGAGCGTCAAACGGGATGTTTTAGAAGTGCGTTTAGAGGAAATCACGTTAGACTATTTATCTTTAAAAGCCATTTTAATTAGAAAAAATACTATCGTAAAATTAGTCAAATAAGTTCAAAAGTTACTTCCGAATCTCAAAAATTCATTTTAATTTCTTAAGAGTCATGCTACTTGTGTAAATGTTGATGTTGTACGGTAGTGTCAAAATTGGCCACGTTGAGCTCGGCATTATAGCCTATTGGCCTTGTACAAGCCAAAATAAATAAATAAATTTGAATGTCCTACTGTCCTAGTTCATTCACCTATAACTAACGAGCTTGACCCATCTCAAATACAGGTTAATATAACAAGACGAATAATAAATTTTTTAATACATGTAATTAAAAAAGAAGGAAAAGTTTTTTAAGTGTAATAACTAATAAAATAATATTACACGTAAATCTACAATTTTTTTTTTAACCACACATTCTTCAAAAAATCACTATTCCAAAATACATTTTTCCTTAAAACACATTTTAAATTTTTAATGGAGACCAAACAGAGGCTTATGGGATATTCTCTATGTATTTCAATTTTATGTTTTAGGTTTTGAATTCATTTTGAATTTTGTATTTTGAATATCCATTTTAAAATTGTTAAAAATTTGTTCTTTTTGATATTTTAAAAACACCAAAAAATTGTTTTGAAAATTCTGACTCGATTATAACTGAAAACAACCCAAAACAACAAATTGTCATTTTGGGTTTTTCTTTGTAAATTTTTAACTATTTTAAAAAACTTGCTTTCGAAAATATCAAAGAACGCATTTTCACTGTTTTGAAAAATCGAAAATAAAAAACGACTTAAAATTGATAAAGAAAACACTTTTAGTTTTCAAACAAAAATTAAATTAACTTCCTCCAAAAACTCTTCTACATGAAACAAAAACGAAAGTTAAAAGTTATATCAAACGGGACCTCAAGAGTAAAGCTATTAAACACCATTGATGTCAAACATCAATTCAGATGGAACCCTGCTATGAGTACAAGATTTTTTCACAGAAAACATATAGGAATTTGAAATGAAGGAAAATGATTGAAAGATTGAAGGGGGGAAAATACATACACACGGACATGATTACGCATTTCAAATTTTGGACAAAAATTCATGTACTTGAGGAATTTTTCATTTATATGATAACTGCACGACATTAAATGAAAAATCCACCTAAATGCAATACTACATTACTCGTTTAATCGAACATCACGTATAGCCATCTCAAGTGATGCTCTAATACTATTGGTGCAACATAATAATAATATTATTATTATTATTCAATCTACCACATGAAAAATGCCACCAGAACGACCTGGTGCTATTATTACAGCACAAAGGCATGGGCAGAGCGAGAACAATTCTGAATGTGCATGGCTCAGTAATGATACAAAGGTCTAAATCTGTAATCTTACCTTCATTAGCTACCAACTGATGCTTACAAGGTGTCCATCCGAGACAGGGGGCATCATTCAAGAAAATAAGACAATTCAACCATCTAGCAAGACTTGTGTATATTTATCCAAAGATGCAAATAAAATTAATCCATACTAATTATGATTACATATTTCCCGTAGGATATTCTTGTTGGTAAAACCTGTTAAATCTATGCAAGACAGAACACTAATATCCTCATTCTATTCTATTCCTCTATCCAGCCTTGTATTGAATTTAGTTCATAGACAAAGGGGAAAAAAACAAGTACTAACACAAAGGACAAAGCTTATATGTTATTCCCACATCACAGACAACCGAGCGACAGAGCACAGCAAAATCAGATTATGATATGTAATCAAACCAATTGCTCAGCTTGGGGATTTATGTGTTCAGATTTCGGTCTTAGTTAAATGGCTAGGTTCATTTGAGCTCAAATGCAAATAGCACTTGAATACATGAACTCAGAAACTTCTCAGGTGCACAACTATATGTTTCTAAAACTATTGATATATCTACAAGTTTATGGACACATTTAGAATAAAATAACAATGCCACAGAATATCTGATAGCTCACAAATAAAGGGTATGTTGATGGCACATAGACATCCAACAGTGAAACAAACCTTAAGTGGCAACACCACGGAAGTGTATATGTAATGCAATTCTTAATTCCCAACACACTGCTAGCCCTCCAATTTACATCATAATGAGTTAGCTTAAAACAATAATCTCCAAAAATAATGATTAATTAAATGTAGCGCCCCCACCCCTCTTGTTAATGTGCGCACGTTGAACCCTACCAGTATTATTTCCCTTATGAAGTTCATTAGGCACGTCCAAGGTTGAAATATCCTCATTATCACTTTATTCATCCTGTAGATATTTTGTCCCCAATAATCAACACTCAGTACATAAAATATAGCATGTTTAACATTTATTCTGTAGAACTGACCACTAAACCTTGCAAGAATCCTTCAATCATACATAATTCCTTCCTATAGCATTTCTCCATTTCATCTAAATAAAGCTTTACATCCTCTTCGATTGCTCCTTTCTTGTTAATAATCAAATCTAAATACCTAAAAACTCACTTTTAAGAAAACACGATCATCTGGAGTGACCCCATTAATATCCTGTTTCTACTACTAAAATGACATTGCATATATAGCCATATAATGTGTCTTAATTCTGAAACCTTCAGATTCCAGACTCCCAAATTGTAACTCATAGTTTTAACCACCTTCTATTCTCGTCAACTAAAACAATGTTATCAATATGTATCAAAGAACCTCATCTTAGATGTGCCATATGCCCATCCAAGGGCTGAAGTAAAACAAAAAGAAGAAAATTACTTTAGACAGAACACTGCAATCCAATAACCATAGAAAATCCTCTAAGATTCCAAACGAGAAAGAGAAAATAGGGGAGAGAAAAAAGTAGTGATATGACATACGGAACATGAAAGATATAGCACAATAGAGAATGAAATAAGCAGAAGAAAAAAAAAAGAGAGAGAGAGAAATGTGGAAGGAAGAAACATTGACTAAATGTAATTCTAAGTAATCAAAGCTGTCTGCAAGCTGAATCCCTGATTCTCTTTTATTCTTCTTGTAATTGGTAAACAATTCTACTAAAGGGAACTTCTAATAAATTTAGCCTCTGTTTAGTTCATATTTTTTAAAACTGCAAACACATTTTCAACCCCCACATTCTTCCAATAAGATAATTTTACACGTAAACCCATAATTTTTCCTACCTTTTTAACCACATTCTCCAAAAACCTCAAATCAAATTTCACAAAATCTATTCACAAAAAATCTACATCAAACGAGCTCTTAGTCATATGAAGGCCCTCATCCAAACAAATCTAATCTGATACAGATAATATTTAAAGTACTTACTTTCCCTAAAATATGTTAATTAATTTCTCATCGCTCTACGACTACCGCTATTACATCTCAGATCTGCAACTAACTCCACTATATACATAAATTCCTAATAGCATTCATTAATCTAATAGAAACTCCCTTACTCTAAAACCACCATAACTCCCATTTTTGAACGACCGAAAACAAATGCACTGAAAAATAAACTAGCATTCAAAGGTGATTGGTCTCAACAAATTGTCAAAATAGTAGCTCAAACATGCATTGTCAGGTAATCAAAAACAAGGCTTGAGAAGATTCACAATTGGTATTAGGGTTGAAAATTAAACTAAGACCCAAAATATCTGAACTGAATACTGGCAAAGAATAAGACTGCATCACAGGACACGCGTGTTATAAAATTCATATTGAAATTGCAATAACTACAAGATGGACGATTGTAACTGTTTATAAAATCCATATGAAAATGCAATGACTACAAGATGGACGATTGTAACTGTTCGATATAAAGGTACATGCGGAAAAGAAATATGTATAAGATGTCAATCGTCAATTATGATAACTCATTGCAATTCCAAGATGTGGGAGACGTACATATAAATCCATACACATATACACATTGACACAAACATACTCCTATACTCAGTCACTATAGTTGGCCATGTACTGCATGATAAGTTTGCCCTCTAAAACTTCTACCAAACTATATATTATTTTAATCACAAAACCAGTACACCAGGCCAATCAACACTCTATACCTCCAAAGTTTATATGATAATACAACACAAACTCACAAATTAAAATATGGACTTGAATGTGTGAAAATTGAAAACAAACATACAACCAGAAAAATTGCCAGTACTGTGGACAAATTTCACAATAAAGAACAAGATATATAAGCATCATGGCAACACAATGAAGAAAGTTAAGCCATTGTAAGAGAACTATAAACATCAGCCAGCAGTCTTCAATCACTAGATTTAAAGGAAAAAGACACTGGTTTTAGATTCTAAATTCACCAGCTAATTCCCATGAAATAAAAACAATATTATGAAGTTTTAAGAAGCATAGATAGCTAGAAAAATCACCAGAAGTACAAAAACTGCATGACTAGCCAGCTCCATTTCCACCCTCATCTGATGTCGAGGATAGACAGAACACAAGCAATCCGAACAACTGCATCACTAAGCTTTCTCCTCCCTCTCTCGGTTCCACTGCTCAATCCTAGCTCTACGCTCCTCACTTCCTTCTCTCACTGGACTCCTACTCCTCCTTGGAGGAGAACTAGCCCCATGCCTCCTCCTATCTCCCTGGTACCTCCCATGCCTGTCGCCACCACTCCTCCTCCCACTACCAACTCGATAATCCCCTCTGCGATTATCACCCGGATCATACTCCCTTTCTCTCTCCCTCTCCTTATCTCTCCTGTGGTAGTGTGGCGGACTCACACTCCTGCTGCGGCTCCTACTTCCTCTGAACCTGCGGTGATGACTCCCAAACAGTTTCCTCCTAAGCTCCCTCCCTATCATTTTCACATGCATAAAATTACAATAGCCCCCACGGTTACAATTATCCTCCTCAAACTGCCTGCACGTAGCCTCACGAAAGTCAGTCACAGGAGAGAAATCTGCAATAATTGGCCGACCCGAGTAGAAACGCCCCTGTAACGCCTGTAGAGCAGCAGCAGCCTGGTCCTCCTCCTTGTACTGAATATAAACATTCCCAATCATATGATCAGCAAGATTGTCACAAACATTGAGTGTCTCGATCTCGCCAAACTTGCTGAGCTCCTCAAATAGATCCTCGTAAAAATCCTCGAAATGCTCCTGGATCTTCTTGGGGTCAATAGGCTGACCCTGGGGATCGACGCCGGGAGTTATCATGTCCGGTCGGTGGTACATATTGGCGAGAACGAGTGTCGGCGAGATTGTGGGGCGATTGTGGAGGCGGGAGCAGCGGTCGCCATGGCGGCAAGCGCCGATCTTGAAGTAAAACGGGCAGTTAACCCGGTCCTTCTCCGTTCCAAAAATGGAGGCCAAGTGTTCCGCCATTATTGCTTATTGATTGATATTGAGTACTGATTATTAGGGTTTCATGGATTGATGGATGCAATGGTGACGGGGGTAGAAAACGGTGTAGCCGTATTGAAATTAGGTAAATATGAAATTAGGTAAATAGGAAAGGATAGGGGTGTCCTGGTTCGGTTCAGTTTGATTCTGTTATGCTCGATTTCAAAATTTCCCAGTATTTAATAAATGAACTCGTCGGTTCCAAATATAATTAGAGGTACTTACAAAAATACCCTTAAAATTAGAGATGTTTTGAAAAATACCGTTAAAATCATATGAAAGATTTTTAGGAAGTAAAAAATACTGTATAAAATAAAAAAGTGACACAATGTCACTTTTTTTTTTAAAAAAAATGTCACTCTTTATAAAAAAAGGTGACACAAACTTAAAAAAAGTGACGCACACTCTAAAAAGTGAC
>CAIGRS010225018.1:0-15275 GCA_903798395.1 Fraxinus floribunda | reverse complement strand
CAAACACCACCCATACTTTTAAGTATTTGTACGAACGTTTATGACCTTTCCATAACTCATAAAGAGTTTCGTTCCTACTTTTGTATGGTACTTTATTTAGAATGAGGTTAGCTGACAAAATTGCTTCCCCCCTACAAATTTTGAGGTAAACCAGAACTAATCACCATAGCGTTCATCATTTCTTTCAGAGTACAATTTTTGCGTTCCATAATATCGTTCGACTGAGGTGAATAATGAGTTGTAGTCTGATGAATAATCCCAGAATCTGAACAAAATCCTTCAAACGGTGCTCCATATTCCCTACCTCTGTCATTACTAACAACTTTTATTCATTTGCTTAGTTGATCTTCAACCTCATTCTTATACTGTTTAAATGCTTCTAAGGCATCGTCTTTGCTCCTTAGCAAATAGATATAACAGTATCTTGTACAGTCATCTATAAAAGTAATAAAATACTTTTTTTCTTCCTCTAGTTTGAACAAACTTTAAATCACAAATATCACTGTGAATTAGTGCTAGAGGATTCGACTTCCTTTCAACTGAATGAAAAGTTGTTTTAGCCAATTTAGCCTCTACACATGTTTTGCATCAATGATTTTGATCAAAGGAAATATGAGGCAATAAATCTAAACTTATTAATTTACGTAAAGTATTAACATTTAACCTATCATGCCATAAGTTAGAAGACTCGATCAAATAAGTAGAAGATTTATTTTTAATAAT
Source organism: Fraxinus floribunda (assembly GCA_903798395.1). NCBI lineage: Eukaryota > Viridiplantae > Streptophyta > Magnoliopsida > Lamiales > Oleaceae > Fraxinus > Fraxinus floribunda. Next base: position 14,552 of record CAIGRS010225018.1, on the reverse strand, counting down.
ATCAAAATCATAGGTTGAATAGCACATTGGCTAAGTACCCTTTGCCTACAAACATGCCATTTTTGGTTAGTACAAACTTGTCAAATTCAAATACTAGCCTAAACTCATTCTTGCTTAACAAAGCTCCAAACATCAAGTTTTTGCAAATATCAGGAACATGTAGTACATCGATGAGTGTTACTTCTTTCCATGATGTCATCTTCAGCACCACTTTACCTAGACCAACAACTTTTGATGTTTCCAAGCTGCCCATGAATAGTTGTCGTCTATTGATAGGAGTGTAAGAGGAAAAATCTCCTTATCAGCACAAACGTGGTGAGTAGCCCCGGTATCAACGAACCACTCTCAGATTTTCCTCCATATTTGCTTCAAATACAATAGCTGAGAGCATTAGTTTAGACACACCGTTAGACAATCTGTCTTCCTCGATCAAGTGTACTTGGTCTTTTTGGTTTTGCTTTCTGTGTCGACAATCATTTGCAATGTGAACAGGCTTAACGCAATTATAGCAATCTTATTTGAATTTCTTGGCTTCGCTCTTTTGCTTGCCATTACTTTAGTGCTTCCTTTTCTTGCTAATATTTGGGTCCACCAAATTGACTTTAGCCTCCATTTACAACTTGTCGAATCTCTTTTCAAAATTGCAATTATCTTCTTCAATTATTAATCGTACAATCAGATCTTCAAGTCTAATTTCCTTATATTTATGTTTCAGGTAGTTTTTGAAATCTTTCCACATTGGTGGTAGTTTCTTGATAATCACAGCGACTTGAAATGACTCGGAGAATTTCATTCTTTCTGCATGTATATCGCGCAAGATTATTTGTAGCTCTTGGACTTGATTCATTACTATTTTAGAATCTATTGTTTTGAACACCAGGAATTTGCCTACAACGAATTTCTTCAATTCAGCGTCTTCCGTCTTGTACATCTTTTCCAATGATACCCACAGTAATTTAGCTATCTTGATTGAACAATATACGATGTATAGTTTGTTGTCAAGGCAATTGAGGATGTAGTTCTTGTACAAGAAGTCACTATGACTCTATGCATCAAATGCTGCTCGTTTTTTGGGAATCCGTTTCATCCTCCTTGACAGTTGGAGCATCTTCACTCAAGAATTTTGTCAAATTCATAGTCGTGAGATAAAATAATATTTTCTGTTGCCATCTCTTAAAATCAACTCCCGTGAGTTTTTCCAGTTTTTCCCCTTGAGCATTATTAGGGGGTACGCCGATGCAGTATTACTTGCCATTATCGTCGTAAGATTGTTGGAAGTTGGCAATTAATGATATGACCGTAAATTAATTTGGGTAGAATAACATTGTGAAAAATGAATGCATGAAAAATGGTCGAGGCAAGAGTTCGACTCTTTCTCCTTGAGATGATAATGCCCCGCACTGGTGCTGACGGTATTCCGGCACTCGTCTCCGAAAATACAACGATCTTGACTTGTAATAGTAGCACTACAAATCACAAGTCCCAGCGAACCCACTTACGTTTTGATCTCTCTACAATTTGGAGGACTAAAATGCACGAAAATATTTTTCGATGCTGAATTGCAAAATATAAATATGCAGGGACGAATGAATAATTTTTGGAAGAAGAGTAAAATCAAAACTGATTTTGGAGTGAATGAAACTAGTGGTATAGGGGCCTATTTATAGAAGTTGAAAGGTTGTGTCCAAAAGATGCAACATCTGAAAAGTTGTGTCTTCAATAGACAAACCTTTTGGACAGGAATTGCCCATCGTCAACTGCCAACCGTCAATCTAGAATAATCCACGTGCCATGCATAGAAAATTTGGGGAAAAAATAATATTAATTAATTATATTATTATTTTAAATAATAATAAAATAATATAAATCAAATATTGTTTTACCAAAAATATATATCAGCTTGACTCAAGTCTAAGTCAAGCCCAAGCCCGTGACCTGTGCTCGTGTCGAGCCGATCGGCCGACGACTGCGGCATGCGCGTGGACTTTGGCCTAACCTACTAGTATGTAGGTTCTCTCCCCTTCAAAAACTATTAGTACCCCTTAAGACTCAAACCCAAGTCCCAAACTTAAGCAATATAAAGTGGTTTATATTCTTCTAGCTTTCCTATGTGGGATTGGCACTCTTCCAATTTTTCACCAATTTTTATTCCATTTAACTCCAAGTTGTCATCTTTTGACCTTAATTTGTCATTAACCTTAAATTGGTTTTGAGAAAATAAATACACTACATGAATTTAATCATGGAGTAGATCACATTCAACCAAAGAAATATCTTGTCCAACTAACGGGACCCACTAAAATAATTGATCAAAAGTTGGTCAAACAAACTAATAAAACCAATTTTTCCAACGGTTTTGGGGGATTTTGGTTGGGATCCAAAATGGGTTCATAGGGGTTAATGAATTTCAAATGCAAATCACAACTTCAAATATTAACTGTAATTGAAAAGAAGCACAAATCCAGTTGAAAATCTTAAAAAGAATACTCAAAAACAGAACAATGTGGATCCAAAATTGAATAGGAAAGATCAATCTACTATTGGTTTAAGCTATGATTTAGAAAACCCAAAAAGAAAACACCAAATTTGATTTTCTTTCATGTGCAATCTGGGCCATTGAGTTGTCAATAACTCGGGTTTCTAATTCTTTCGACAACCCAAATTTGGAGAATATTGGGATAAATGTTTATTTAGAAGGCGGAGGGGATCCCAAAGCAAAGTTCAAGAAGAGAATGACACCTAGATCTTCTGTTTGGGACATTTTATTAGTATTCACATTTGAACATGATTTAGTAGATTTATTTTTATTTTTTAATAATTTATTTGGACTCGTTTGTACGTTTTTTAAAAATTGAGGTTATAGTTGCAATTAATTCTTTTTTTTCTTTATATTTTATCTAAATAGAAGGGTATATTCATCATTTTTCATTTTTTTAAATTGAGAAATTGGATGGAAAAATGGTGAAAATGATGATTTCAACAATGAAAGGTTGAAATATGAGTGAAAATGAAAAAACGTTGGAACGTTTTTGCACAATGAACTCCATACGAATGGACGTTTCGTGCTAATAATCCATGAAGAAAACTACATAAAAATTCTTATTTGATAATTACAAACATCTCCTCTCTATTTTCAAAAAAATCACAAACCTCTTACAACGTTTACTTTTGGTAAGAGATTTCCCCTCGCCAACAAATATTTATTTTCCATTCTATCCATCTACACAATTTTGAAATTATTACTTTATTATATTAAAATATATTTCTCTTTTTATAATGCGCCAATTTGGTAACGACTAAAATTCATATTTTGATTTAAGTCAAAGTCAACAATTATTTATAACAACATATTTTATAGGAAAAATTGCAACAGTGATCCCTAACCTTTCACTTTTTTACTGTACTTTACTATAACATTCATTTTGTGCTACCCACAATTTCAAATCTTTCAAAAATATGCACTCATGGTCCAAACCGTTAGTTGATCACAACAGTAAAATTTAAGGGTAAAATGATGACTTTGCAATTTTAATATAATTTTTTTAAAAAGAAAAAAGGGCTACTTTAATCCCCACCACCCCATCCCTCGAAGTATCATAGTCGGCTCTACCGTCCCAACACCGAATCCACCCAACGTTACCTAACGCCGTCACCTTAAACACATACCGCCACCAACACGTCAATCCTACCACAAAACGCAGCACCACTATGTCAATCACATCACAAACCATTGACACCACCATTTTCAATCCAACCACACAAGAAACAAAATAAATTTTTGACCCATTTCGAGTAAAATGCAGCATTAGATCCATGTTCAATAAAATTCCACTAAAAATGAAATCAATATTTAACCGGGGAATTAGATTAACAATATATAATCAAATAATTGAAGAAAATATGTACTTGTATTCTGCTTCCATATCGAACCGGAATATGAACCCAAATGACAACATGCCACGTGGCATGTTGTCAACAATATAGCACACCAAGTATGATCGTTTTTGTTTTGTATAAAATCCACCTAACCATTTTAATCTAAATCAACTTATTTCACCTAAATTTAATACGAACCATTAGTTTCCATATTTCTGTTCTCTAAAATCATTAGTTTATTAAAATATATTGATGTAATATTCCCCTAAAAGTGTTACAAGAAAATGCGGTTTTATCGATGGATATTTTCATTGCTAAAGGCTGATATTCCATCGATAATCGTACTTACCGAAAGATTTTCTCCACCAATAAATATCGGAGGTGAAAGTCACGTAAGTAATTTTTCAATGGAAGCATAACCGTAGGTGATTATCGACAACGAATTTTTATTACAAGTACAATAATCGTTTTAAAGATGACTTAGTTTGATGAAAATTACAAGGGTCTTTGATCACTTTTCAAAGCACAGTTGGAAGAGATTCTTGTACCTGTCGAGTGCACCATTGTTTCTTCACTTTCGAAAGATTCCGTTGATTCATACATCCTCTCTGAGTCAAGCCTTTTTGTTTATCCTTACAAGATAATCATCAAAATCATGGGATAATAAAGTTGCTACGATCGATTCCACCTATACTAAAGTTGCTCTCTCTCTCTCTCTCTCTCTCTCTCTCTCTCTCATTGTGAGATGTGAGATATGCTTGTGGAAGCTTCATTTCCCTGGAGCTCAGTCTCATCCCCATCGTAACTTCTCGAAAGAAGTTGTTGTCCTAGATAGCTATTTTGGGGAACTTAGTTCAGGTAGCAAGGTTTATGTTATGGGCAGTTTCGATAAACAACAAAAATGGCATGTTTATTCTTCCTGTGCAGGATTTATTAAATCTCTTAATCCTATTTACACATTGGATATGTGTAAGACTATTTTTATTGAAATCAGCAGCTACCAAAGGATTCAAAATGGTGTAAGAAAAAATCTCCAATATTTGATTGTAATACAATAGCCTGCATTGTCCATATTTAATTTTTGAATAAATTCTAGTTTCCTCCAACCATCTTGTACATTGAAAGTGCTCTCCATTATTTTTATACTTACAAATTTGGATAATGTTGTTTGTACAATGCTTTTTTTACAATGTTGTAGATGGCAAAAAATGTTAGTTGGAAAGATAAATTATTTTTGAACCATGCTAGGGGTACAAAAAATTTGACAAAAAGGTTGAAAAATGACACAGGTCCCCGTGTTATTTTGTCAACTTTTTTGTCAAATTTTTTTGTACAAATAGCTTTTCTCATTATTTTTTAATCTACCCAATGACAAGATGTCACGTGGCATGTTGTCAACAATATTGTACATCAAGCATGATTGTTTTTGTTTCGTATAAAATACACCAAACCATTTTAATCTAAATCAACTTATTTTACCTAAACATAGTAAGAACCATCAGTTTCATATTTTTGTTCTCAAAAATCTTTCGTTTATTATTATATATTGATGTAATATTCCCCTAAAAGTATTACTTAATGAAGGATTGTTTCCATCAATAAATATCGAAGGTAAAAGTCTCGTCAGTAATTTCTCGATCGAAACCTAATCGTCCGTGGTAACCGACGAAATTACCTGCACATACAAGCATGTCGAAAATACCGATGAATTTTTATGACAAGTATCGGTAACCGTTTTAAGGATGAATTAGCTAGATGAAAATTATCGACAAATGTGTCATTGCTATTTCCATTGGTAAATTCTTACATTATTTCCTATGGAATTAATTCCATTCCTATTTTTCGTTCCTAAAGGGAAGGGTCTTTGATCACTTTTCAAAGCATAGTTAAAAGAGATTCTTGAACCTGCAGAGTGTACCATTATTGCTTTACTTTCGAGTGAATCTATTGATTCATACATCCTCTCTAAGTCGAGCCTCTTCGTTTATCCTTACAAGATAATAATCAAAATCGTGGGACAATAAATTGCTACGATCGATTCCACCTATACTAAAATTGTTCTCTCTCTCTCTCTCTCTCTCTCTCTCTCTCTCTCTCTCTCTCTCACACACCCACTAATAAATTGCTACGCTCGATTCCCCCTATACTAAAATTGTTCTCTCTCTCTCTCTCTCTCTCTCTCTCTCTCTCTCTCTCTCACACACACACACACACACATTCACTGTGAGATGTGAGATATACTCATGGAAGCTTCATTTTCCTGGAGCTCAGTCTCGTCCCCACCGTAACTTCTCGAAAGAAGTTGCTGTCCTAGATAGCTATTTTGGGGAACTTAGTTCAGGTGACAAGACTTATGTTATGGGCAGTTCCGAGAAGCAACAAAGATGGCATGTTTATTCTTCATGTGCAGGATTTATTAAATCTCCTAACCCCATTTACAGATTTCTCCCTCACACACGATCGAAAATAGAAAGAAAAAGAAAAAAAAATCTCAGTCGTGATCCAGTCGACCAAACCACGGCTCACAGTCGGAAACCCAACCACTAATAACCAGTCACATAGGAAATGATCTTTAACAAGGTTAGTTTCCTAAAATAAGGTCATGATAAAAACGTGACAGCAAAGTGTGTCTTTAAATACAAGAGATTTTGATTGCAAAATGGAAGCCATTGTGAGGAGTTGTTGCTTAGTCCAGCATGTAGAACCCGCATTGAATTGTTGGTTCTCACAAGAAATGTACCGTAATTAGACCACATTTCCTACACACACACACACAAAAATCAATGCTTGGCTATAAATCAAGATTAAAATCTTTGTGGGACCTATTTAGTACTTGACTAGACAATGCTATTTGTAGTCGTTCGCCTTTGTAGTCGTCTTACGTGATATACATGTAACGATTAATAATTTGATATATTAATGTGGTAGTTTTTTTTTTTTTTTTTTATTAACTCATGTATCAAATCATTAACTAATATGTCCTATGATGTTGTGCTCAGAGTTAAGCTCTAATTGATTAATTCTTGTTCCGTTCAAATCTTGATCATTCAAAATTAATTAATTAGTTTCGATTGTACTAAAAAAATAATCTTAGTTAAACCACACCAATTATTTCTTATCTTGGGACTTAAAACAATTTTTATAGGAATTATATAAATAAAAAAATCTTAGTTAATCCACGTCAATTATTTCTTTTATTGGGATATAAACAATTTTTATAGGAGAAATCAAAAGGTGAAGTGGGTAATTGTGCAATTATGTTAGGATTTTCCTTTCTTGACAACCCTCCTAGTACATAGTGATAACTGAAGACTTATGTCATTTTACTATTTTCTCCTCTTCTTTATTCACATGCTTTTACTTCTTTTTAGTTAGTCAGTTGGTTGGGCCATGTGTCCTTTTATCATTGGTTAATATTTGTATAAATACCTTTGGACCTCTACGTTTAGAGTTAAGCTGAATAAAGTAAATTCTGTGATAAAACCTGCAGCATTTTAGCTGCACAAATCCTTCTCTTACAAATTGAAGACGGTATCAGAGCAAATTATCCAAATCCTGAGCTCAATTATCTAACCCGTCATCGATCATGGCTACGGGAATCACACACGAGCGAACTCAAGGTTTACCCACTAAACAAGGAGGTTCTGAAAAAGACTATAGCAATGGAGATCCATTAGATCTGCAGGGATCAGATCACCTAGGAATGGTACTATTGACTTCACCTCTAACAGGTAAAAATTATTTGAGTCGGAGTAGATCGATTAAAATTGCACCAGGTGCAAAATTGAAATTGGGATTTATTAATGGGAAATGTGAGAAACCAGCTGAAAACTCTTCAAAGTTTGATCAATGGATTAGAGTGGATTGTATGGTTAGATCGTGGATACTGAATTCAATCTCGAAGGAAATTGTAGATGCATTCATTTACACTATTTCGGCTAGGGACTTATGGGTTGAGTTGGAGGAAAGATATGGGGAATGCAACGGTCCTCTACTATACCAGTTGCAAAGAGAAATTAGTAGCTCAACTCAAGGATCATTATCAGTTGAAAAGTATTTCACTAAACTCAAAAAACTATGGGATGAAATTGCATGTCTGATGCCCATCCCAATTTGTACTTGTGGAGCTGCGAATGAAGTATCTGATTTAGCCTCGTTCAATAAACTTATGCAGTTTTTGATGGGATTAAATGATACTTACGATAATATCAGAAATCAATTGTTGGTGATGGATCCTTTACCATAATTAACAGAGCCTACTCCATGGTTTTGAGAGTTGAAAAACAAAGGGAGGTACATGTACTCTTTCTAGAAAATACTGATAATCTAGCTATGATGGCAACAGGAAACAATTGCAGAGGAAATGGACACGTGAGAGGAAGAGGAAATTGGACTGGAAGGAATAATTCTGGAAGAGGTAGTATTGCCTTTGGAAGAGGAAACAATAGGAGGTTTAGCAACTTTGATAAGGAGATGCTATTCTGTGATCACTGCAATGCAAGTGGACATTCAAAGGAATGTTGTTTCAAGTTAATTGGTTATCCAGATTGGTATAAAGGATTGAAGGAACAAAGAGCTAAGGAGTTTGGAGGGAGAACTATGATAAATAATGTGATGAATATGGGTGATTCACCACTTGGTTTTGAAGAAAATGGAGCCGTGATGAATCAAAAGAGTGAAGTATCATCTGGTAGTATCACAGATATTGTGCAACAGGAATTGATGAAAATGCTCAAAGGAAAATTGCTGGTAGATAATGGAAATCAAATCAATTTTGCACTGACTATTCAGGTATGTGTACTCAACATTTGGCTTTTACATCACTTGACGATTTTGGACGTAGAACTTGGATAATTGATACTGGTGCCAGCAATCATATATGCATAGACATTAACCAAATGATTGATATTAAACCTGTTACACAATCTACTGCTGTTTGTTTACCTGATGGATCTATTAAGCATGTCAAACACATCGGATCCATCACTATAAATCAAAGATTGCTCCTGACCAATGTATTGCATATTCCCACATTCAAATTTATCCTTTTATCTGTCCCAAAGTTGACTCAAACTGCACAAGTTAAATTTATTTTTTATCCAACTCATTGCTCCCTACAGGACCTGAAGAATGAAAAGATTCTAGCAATTGGAAAATTGAATGGGAAGTTGTATACATTAGATGATCATAGTTTTCTGGATGAGGAGATTGAAAGTTGTAATAGAGGAATTAGTTTTTGTAATAAAATGTCTGCTGGGAGATTGAAACCTGGCAATGATATGTTTCATGCTAATAAAACTTCTTCTATTTCCATTATTGATTGGCACAATAGGTTAGGACATGCTTCATATCAATGCCTACAACATTTAGATTTTCTGAGTCATTTATGCAATACTTCAGTCATAAAAACTTTACAGCCATGTGACACTTGCCACAAACCAAAACAGAGCAGATTGTCCTTTCCAAATTCTCAGATCCATACCGAGTCAATTTTTCATCTATTACACATTGACATTTGGGGTCCATACAAACAATATACGCCTACAAGAACTCCTTACATGCTCACCATTGTGGATGACTATTCTAGAGCCACATGGACCTTCATGTTAATTCAAAAATCACAGACAATAAAGACTCTTGAATCATTCTTTAAAATGGTCAAGAATCAATTTGAAAAGAGTGTCAAGGTTATAAGAACGGACAATGGCAGTGAATTCACCAGTCATCAGTGTCAAGTTTTACTTCAGGCCTTTGGTATTTTACATCAAAAATCATGTGTTTACACTCCACAACAAAATAGAGTGGTTGAAAGAAAACATAGACATTTATTGGATATGGCCAGATCACTCATGTTCCAAGTAAACCTACCTAAACACCTTTGGTTATATTCCATTCTCATGTCAACATATATCATAAATAGAATTCCTAGTTCCATCCTAAAGTGGCAAACTCCTTATGAAGTCCTGTATGGAACAAAATCGATTCTATCTTCTCTAAAAAATTTCGATTGTCTTTGCTATATCACTAATACTAAACCTCACAAGGATAAATTTGAATCAAGGGCTCATAAATGCGTTTTCATTGGATTCAGCCCTGGACAAAAGGCCTACAAAGTCTATGATTTATCCAATAGGCAAATTTATGTCTCTAGAGATGTCATTTTTTATGAGAATATCTTTCCTTTTAAATCTCAAGATCAGCCAGTCATTCAAACACCATTACCTGTAGCATCACCTCTAGATGATTGCTCCACAGATTTTCCTAACACAGATCAAACTGATTCAGACCTTTTCCAAAACAACATGACAGACTCTGTTCCTGATAATCATGCACTAGACTCTCCCAATTCTGATCCTCCTACTGTGCCCATTAATCAAGTTCCTTTTCCTTAATCTCCTAGTCCTGAATCAGATGAAGTGCAACAGCCTAGACATAGTAGTAGACTGAGAATTAAACCTGTCTGGTTGGATGATTATATCTCTAATGTGACTGAAAAATCAACAATTCCAATTGCTAATGTCCAAGCAGGTTTTGATGCCACTAATTTCAGCTCACAACATACCCCTACCACATTTCCATATTCTGTTTCAGCATTTTTACACCATGCATATATTTCTTTTCTAGCCAATAAAGATCAAAATTGGGTACAAGCCATGAATAATGAGTTGAAAGCACTGGAAGAAAATGATACATGGAGACTGACTTATTTACCTGCTAAGAAGAAAGCCATAGGATCTAAATGGGTTTATAAGGTCAAGCTTAAATCAGATGGAACAATTGATAGATTCAAGGCAAGATTAGTTGCAAAGGGTTATGATCAAATGGAAGGAGTAGATTTCTTTGAATGTTTTTCACCTGTGGCTAAGTTGGTTACAGTAAGGATTTTTATTGCTGTTGCATCAGCAAATTCATGGCCAATTCACCAGCTGGACATTAATAATGCTTTTTTACACGGGTATCTTGATGAAGAGATCTATATGGAACCTCCAGCTGGATATAAACATGATTTAGCATGTCAGGTTTGCAGATTGAAAAGGAGTTTATATGGTTTGAAACAGGCCTCAAGACAATGGAACATTGAACTCTGTCATCAACTTACTGGCTACGGTTTTACTCAGTCTCAGCATGATCATTGCCTTTTTATTCTTCAATCTTCTGGTCATAGTATTTTCCTTTTGATATATGTGGATGACATTTTAATTACTGGCCCAAATGAATCAGATTTAAACTCTGTCAAGCAATTTTTGCATTCAAAGTTCACTATCAAAGATTTAGGATATGCAAAGTTCTTTCTGGGACTCGAAATTGCTAGAGGGAAAAATGGTACATATGTAAATCAGAGAAAATATATTCTGGATATCATTGAAGATGCATGACTTGCTGGTGCAAAACCTGTTGGAGTTCCTATCCCTAAGGGTACAAAGTTGTCACAAAATGATGGGGTTCTTTTTCCAGATCCAGCACGATATAGACGATTAATTGGTAGACTTCTATATCTGAATCTAACGCGGCCAGATCTTACATATGGGATTCAGCAGTTAAGTCAGTTTGTCAATAGGCCTTGCCAAGTTCATTGGGATACTGTAGTACATCTTTTGAAGTATCTGAAGGGTTGTCCTTCTAAAGGTTTGTTTTTCCTTGTTCAGCAAGATCTTTCCTTAACAGCATATTCAAATGCGGATTGGGCTTCTTGTGTGGATACTCGTAGGTCCCTTACTGGTTTTTGCATCTTCTTGGAGAATTCTCTAGTTTCTTGGAAAACCAAGAAGCAGACTACTGTGTCAAGATCAACCGCAGAGGCCGAGTATAGAAGCTTAGCTGTCACAGTTTGTGAGCTTCGTTGGATCAGTTATGTTCTTACAGATTTTATGATCAGCCTACCTCTGCCGATTCCATTATGGTGTGATAATAAATCTGCACTTCATATCACGGCGAATCCTATTTTTCACGAACGAACCAAACACCTCGAAATTGACTGTCACATTGTGCGGGATAAGTTCAAGGAAGGTTTTGTTCTTCCTCAATATATCTCTTCTTACCAACTTGCGGACCTCTTCACAAAGGCTCTGTCACCTCACCAGTTTCATCTCCTTACTGGCAAGCTGGGACTTGAAGATCTTCATCAAATGCCAGCTTGAGGGGGGGATGAAGATTTATGTCATTTTACTATTTTCTCCTCTTCTTTATTCACATGCTTTTACTTGTTTTTAGTTAGTCAGTTGGTTGGGCCATGTGTCCTTTTATCATTGGATAATATTTGTATAAATACCTTTGGACCTCTACGTTTAGAGTTAAGCTGAATAAAGTAAATCCTGTGATAAAACCTGCAGCATTTTAGCTGCACAAATCCTTCTCTTACAAATTGAAGAATAACAACTTTTTTCGAGTAAAGAATTTTCATGCCATGCATCAGCAATTATGAAAGTCTAGCACAAAATTGGTACGTGCAAATACGGTGATTGTAAATACGATTTACGGTGCAAATTCGGTATTCGATAGTTTTAGAAATGATCAGAATGTTTGAATTATATTTTTCAATAAACAGTAATTACAATTATGAAACATAGAAACAAAATTAAAATAAATGGATAAAATTAGATTAAAATGATAATATAAAAAATCAACAAAATTCAAAAAATAAAAAATAAATATTAAAAAAAATAATAATAAAATAAAATTTAATAAATAAATTATACCGTCGAAAAAAGAAATTGAGAAGATTAATTAAAAGTTTGGGCCGACTTGCCCAGACTGTTTTTAACAGTCAGCCCAAATTATGGCTGAAATGACGATCTTCAGGCTTACATCGTCGTCGACTGTTAACTGTCGGCCAATACTATTTTTTTGTTTTTTAAAGAGTCGGGTTAACAGTTAGGCCGATGTGATTGTCGGCCCAGCCGACTATTTTAATAGTTTGGGCCGACATGCCTAGACTATTTTGTTTTTTTAACAGTCGATAGAGAATAGTCGGGGCTGACTACTAAATGATCTGGGGCAACTATTACGGTCGGCCCAACAACCAGTCAGACTATTTATTTTAACAAAAGACCTAAAACAGACTGGTCCAACTGTTATGGTTGGCCAAGAACTGTTTTATATTTTTAAATTTTAATAATTATTTGGTTTTTACATTTTTTAATAATTAGTTTGATGAAAATTATCGACAAATGTGTCATGGCTATTTCCATTGGTAAATTCCTACATTATTTCGTATGGAATTAATTCCATTCCTGTTTTTCGCTCCTAAAGGGAATGGTCTTTGATCACTTTTCAAAGCACACAGTTGGAAGAGATTCTTGAACTTGCTGAGTGCACCATTGTTTCTTCACTTTCGAATGAGTCTGTTGATTCATACATCCTCTTTTAGTCGAGCCTCTTCATTTATCCTTACAATATAATCATCAAAATTGTGGGACAATAAAGTTGCTACGATCGATTCCACCTATACCGAAATTGTTCTCTCTCTCATTCATTGCGAGATGTGAGATATACTCATGGAAGTTTCATTTACTTGGAGCTCAGTCTCATCGCCACCATAACTTCTCGAAAGAAGTTGCTGTCCTAAATAGCTATTTTGGGGAACTTAGTTCAGGCAGCAAAGCTTATGTTATGGGCAGTTCCGAGAAACAACAAATATGGCATGTTTATTCTTCATGTGCATGATTTATTAAATCTCCTAACCCCATTTACACATTTCTCTCCCACACACGACCGAAAATAGAGAGAAAAAGAAAAAAAAAATCTTAGACATGATCCAGTCAACCAAACCACAGCTCACCAGTCACCAATTATTTCTTATCTTTGGACGTAAACAATTTTTATAGGAATTATATATAGGAATTATATAAATAAAAAAATCTTAGTCAATGCACGTCAATTATTTCTTTTATTGAGATATAAACAATTTTTATAGGAGAAATCGAAAGGTGAAGTGAGCAAATATGTTAGGATTTTCCTTTCATGACAACCCTCCTAGTAGATAGTGATAACAATTTTTTTCAAGTAAAGAATTGTCCTGCCATGCATCAGCAATTACGATAGTTTAGTGCAAAATTGGTAAGTGCAAATACGAAGAGTGTAAATACGATTTATGGTGCAAATACGGTATCCGATGGTTTTAGAAATCATCAGACTGTTTGAATTATATTTTTCAATAAACAGTAATTACAATTATGAAACATAGAAGCGAAACTAAAATAAATGGATAAAATTAGATTAAAAATGATAATATAAAAAATCAACAAAATTCGAAAAAAATTTAAATATTAAAAAATAATAAAGATAAAATTAAATTAAATTAAATTTAAGAAATAAATAATAAAAAAAGAAATTGAGAAACGTGACATGCGCCGATTGTAGATGCTGACTAGATGCCAGACCCACCATCAAGGCTGACTATAAGCTACTATAAAGTATGTTCAAGAATCAAATGTTAATGAAAAACATAGTGCGATGGGCCCAAAATAAATATTTTGTGCTCTCCAAAATGCATCACATTGTGTCGCTATAACTCTGAAATCATGAGACTCCTCAATCTATCAAGAACCAATGCTACTTGAGAAAGAAGAATTATGAGGAAATATATGAGCTAATAGCTCGGTGAGTGAAAATTTCTAAAATGATTATACCTTCTCATTTATATATGTTTATAAATATCGAGTTTACATCATTCAACA
>CAIGRS010225008.1:0-10349 GCA_903798395.1 Fraxinus floribunda | reverse complement strand
TGAAGCATTCAAAAGTGAAATTGAAATTAAAGTCATTCACAAATTTACAAGAAAATAAAACTTAACCCCAGGTTTGTAAGACTATGAAGAAAGTTTTCTCTTATTCATTGAAGATCCTTCAGTCGAACTACTCTTCCTCTTCATCGAGGTCGGTTCAGGCCCACTGCAATCTCTTTCTTCACCCATGCATCCGAGATCTGTAATGGTGTTGGCGCTATTAAATGATGGAGTAGTGTGGGTCACAAAGTATTTAATAGTGATAATGAATACAACTTTTTTTTTTTTTTTTGCAGAGATAAGTGAGTTGGAGCATATTTTGAGTTGGGGCTTGGTTGGGGCTGTAAATGATTTCTTTTCAATAGTTTCACGTAGAGATTACGGTTGATTCGGATATTAATGAATAAATTAGTAATTTAAGGTATTAATCAATTCTCTTGACCCAAATACTTAGCCTAATTTCCTCAATAAATAAAGTGTTGGAAAAAATGAGTATATAGCTGACTTTGACATGATTTTTGAGTGAGACCTATTTGTCTATTTTGAAAAATCAAGATTGATTTGTGTTCTCCCGTGAGTACATCGAAATCATATATTTACTTGTCAAAATCGATACTCGGGTGAATGAGAAATTGAAACTCAAAATGTGCCACTTAAAAGGAGTTTATGTTGGTGGAAAAACTAAAAATTGAGTTTGTCCCACATATGAAATGGATGAAAACTAAAGCCATTTTATAAAGGATTACACTTTTGAATAGTGTAATAATGTGTAGTATGAGAGGCTCTCTCCACGTGCACGCGCATGGGGGTGCAAATCATGGACCGAAATGGGTTTAGGACCTTGAATTTGTGTGCGGACGCGACCTGCATACATGACTGTCGGACCGAAATGATTTTTTAGTGTTCTACCATTATATCCTGGGAAGCAGACGCTCAAATTATACCTCAAGCACGTACGGTGAGGGGACGAATCTGTTTTAAGGAAACTGTGCGTAACACAAGTCTCGGATTAAAAGTTTATTAGTTTTTAATTATTATTATTTTACTTGTTATTACTTACTGTAATTAACAAATCATTGGATTTGTTATATATATCTAATTTAAACTGTAAATTCGATATCAAGTGTGTAAAATCAGTGTTCATTCTTTCATATACGATTATTGGTGCATATACGGTATATCTTGCAAATACGGTAACTGTTGCATATACGATATCGATTGCATATACGGTATCAGTTTTTTATATACGATATTCAGTACTGAAACACTTATCTAACATAAAGTGAATACAAAAATAAGTTTGCCTTTTTCACATTAATAGCCTAATTTTTCTGAACTAGGTACCTGAAGAAACTGACACAAATAACACTATTGAGAATATGTCATTTGACTGTTTGTACTCTATTGAGAATTTTCAAATTGAATGCAACTCTCTCTCTCTCTCTCTCTCTCTCTCGCTCTCTCTCTCTCTCTCTCTCTCGAGGTGAGAATATTGGTATTCTTGGTCCTACGAAAACTCATCTCTATCGGCATTAATTATGTTTTTAGAGTTAAATCTACTACTGGAGGTGAAGCCAAGGAGGCCAAATGGTTTTACTACATGAAATTTTTTTCCCATAAAAAATAGTTTTTTAACACAAAATAAGTAATGGACTTGGGACAGCCATGGGTTAAACCTCTTTCCTGCATCTTCTCCTGCAATAGAAAGTCAATAAGTCGGCGTCATATATAAGAGCTTGTTTGGTTTAGATTTTTGGAGAAAGAATTGATTTTGAATAATGATATGATGGGAAATGTGTGGTTGAAAAAGAAGAAAAAATTATTGATGTGATGTAAAATATTATTTTATTGAAGAATGTGTGGTTGAAAATAGAATTGATTTACTGTAGAATTGGAGAATTCGTAACAAACAGGCCTTGATTTTGAATAGTGATATGATGGGAAATGTGTGGTTGAAAAAGAAGAAAAAAGTATTGATGTGATGTAAAATATTATTTTATTGAAGAATGTGTGGTTGAAAAATGAGAATTGATTTACTGTAAAATTGTAAAATCCAAACCAAACAGGCCCTAAGTAACATTTATACACTGCACTAATATTTATATTTTATAGGTAAGTAAATTGGGATTTGGTAGGCACAAATTACCAAAAATAGAAATATTTTTTTGTAGATTAATCATTTTTAGGTTCGGATTAAAATTCATACTTTCAAAAAGTCAGCAAGTACAGAAAAATTCAACAGGAAAATGCATAGAAGAGGAAGGCAGTTGTCTTCCTGTATATTTTCCTGTTGAATTTTCTGTACTTTCAGAATGATTGAACTTGATAGTAAACAATTAAAAATGAGTTGTTTATGGATCTGGATTTGAATATGAACTGTTTCATGAGTTCCAAGGTAAAGCTTTATCCTAATAATTTCATATACTTATATTAATGGAGCATAGTATGTGGAGTGGCTAGGAACTGCAAATTCCATTAGACCACATAATATTGTTGACCCAAATATTTATAAAACTATACAACATATGCAATCAAATTGCATAATAATGACTTGTTTTATCCACCTTCGTCCATCACAGCGTGTTTGGATGGCAACCCCTTAGAGAAAATTAGTCAGAAGATGCATGTGTAGAACGGTAAATTGTGCCAAATAGAACGACGAAAAAGGAAAAGTCGAATATTATAGCTGTCTGCATAGCACACGTGTTTAATAAATGTAACTCTTATACAATTTAAATCCTACATCCACTCAAAAATCAGTAAATTTAAAATATCTTTTTTCTCTTCGAATATTTTTTGAATGATGAAATCCATAACATAAATTTGGTTAAGTGCTAAAAAATTGTATATTGTTTTTGATTTTTGTGTCTTTGGTTTAAAAAATCACAAGTTGAGTGCCTTTCGTCGAGATAAGACTAGGCAACACAATTAACAAATTTAGGGTCTGTTTGCCATGAATTTTAAAAAGTCAAAAAGAACTTTTGAAATTCAAAAAGTTGATTTTGAATCCACTTGACTAATTTTATCAAAGTGCCTTTCGTACCTAGTTAGAAGTTGGTCCAACGAGACTTTTAAGTATTTTCAAAATAAAAATTTCTTTAAAAAAATAGTTTTCAAACAAAAATTAAGATAACTTCCTTAAAAAAAATTCTAAAAAGTTAAAGTCATGCAAAATTAATATTTAATAAGAAAAAAAATCTACAACGATTAATTAAAACATCTTGATAGTCAGATGAGAAGTAGGGGCGAGTGAGATGATTGCATATTAAATCGGGAAAATGAGGTTATGGCGAAACAAAACAAATGTTGCAGAGTATATGACGAAAGCCCGATAGTGGAAAATACGAAACACACCTTTAAATTCTATTTCCTTGAAAGTTGCCCCTGCTTGATTCTCTTTATTTTTCATACTCATTTTTATCCGTACATTTATAAAATAAAATATTTTACGCGTAAGCTAAAAATATTTTCCTACTTTAGAACCATACATTCTGAAAAAACTCTCTAAATTTAGCTAACCATACGCACTCTCTATTTTTAATTAACAATTATTATATTTAATAAATTATGAATTTCAATAATTTACAATTTAAATTATTTAAATCATATTTGAATTGATTGACCATTAATACATTTAAAAATTATATTAAATAAGAGACGTGGAGAAATCAATAAATGTTTATCGAAAAAAATAAAATAAAGAGTCAAAATAGAGAGCTTGTTGAATTACATTCAAAAATTTACTCTCTATTATACAAAAAATGTTTTTTATAAATAGAGTCTTTTGAAGATACTCTAAAAACTAACATGAAAAGTACATGAAATTCTTATAAACGAACCGTGACATACATGTTCGTTTATTTTTAACATCATTAATAATAGTGAACTATTAGCATCAAAATGGACTCTCTAGTTCAGTATGATCCACTCCTTTGAAAAATCAAATGGAACAAGCTCGGTCGAATTCAGAATGACTTCCGTCGCCAACATAATGAAAGGCTCGTGTCGGAATGTCTAGATTTGGAAGACAGTCCGACTAGGTCCGGGCAATATGTAAATGCAAGGAATGTGCTACTTAATCCCGGGTCAAACTAGGGGCCTCCATTTATGGAGGGGGTCTGCCCGAACAGACCCCCCTCCAATAGGGGGCGCCAAATGGCCCCCGGTTTGACCCAAGATTTAATTCCGTGCCAAACAACATTTTTGATAAATGCAATCAGAATGGTCTGAGTCGACCCATCATTTTGCTATCCCTATAATGAAGTCTATAAATTTTCCAAACAGTTTACTTTACCTAATCCTTATTTGATGTAAAGTCATTAATATCATGTTACTATTATGCATTTTCCTATGTAGCAGGGCTCATGGCTATCCACTCACTCAACAAAATGCCACATAAGCATTGTTATTGTTGAAGTGATGAGGATATTCTATCTCCTCGTCCACTACTTTCTAAGGCACTGAGGTCACTGATCATACACTTATCTAGATTATCAAATAAGAATATTTTGTATTACTTTTGATACACTATAGTTTAATATCATGTATTTATTATTCGTCAACGATCTCGTATGGTTGCGAGTTTCGTTCGATCAGACACATTTCATTGTATTGCCAATGATTTTTCTTGAAGCATTGATGGAGCCTAATGTCTTGTCGACAACAGCTTTCAAGGTGATATAATTATAGGATTATCACCTCTTTTCTTCGAGACAATCACAAGACTCTTAATCCTTAGCCCCACAACACTGGTCATCCAAGTCCGTTACGATTAAGATTTGATCCATGATGCCTTGTACAAATGGCAACTCTGAATGAGGAACCACATAAAATGTGATTTATGAAAGAGATTTGATCCATGATACCTTGTGCAAATGGCAGTTCTGAATGAGGAACCACATAAAATGTGATTGATGAAAAGACTGTTGCAGTGGCAGGTGGGAGTCAAATCCAATCTTTCCTGCCTAGAAGATTGTGTGTCATCGCATACTTATGATGCCTAGGAGGTGGCAGCATGATGTCGTGTAGCTTGACTAGTGAGCTGTTGAAATAATACTAAATATTGAGCATCCAGAGAACCTCGGCTATTTCTCTTTCCTATAAATATTTACACTTAGTTACTTAAAAACAGTAATCAATATTTGGTATTCAGTTCTCACTCTCTAAATGATTTTTCCTGAAGCCTTGATGGAGCCTAACATCTTGTCGACAACAGCTTTCGAGGTGATATAATTACAGGATTATCACCCCTTTTCTTCGAGAAAAACACAAGCCTCTTAATCCTTAACCCCACAACACTAGTCATCCAAGTCCAAGACGATTGAGATTTGATCCATAATGCCTTGTGCAAATGGCAGTTTTGAATATGGAACCACATAAGATGTGATTGATGGAATGTCTGCTGCAGTGGCAGTTGGGAGTCAAATCCATTCTTTCCTACCTAGGAGATTGTGCGGCATCGCACAATTATGATGCCTAGGATGTGGCAACATGATGTCTTATAGCTTGACTAGTGAGCCGTTCTTAATATATGGGAACATTAATATAAAAATCATTTGAATGGTCTCAATCGAAAACTTTAGCCCAGAAATATTTCTACCATTTTTAATATATGGGTAAACTTCATACTTAAGAGATTAGTATAGCCCATTTCAAAACTATGAATATTTAAAACTTCAAAAGTAAGATATTAATTAAATTTTATTTATGAAATAATTAATTAAATATATATTTTATTAATTAAATATATCAATTCTATAACATTTGATGACAAATTATCGAATTAATTGGTCACAAATTAATTCTCGTCCACAAATAAAAAAATTTATGGATCACAAATTATTTCTAGTTCATAAATTAAAAATTTTATAGGTCACAATTTATTCATCAATCACAAATCTAAAAAAATATAGATTACAATTTATTTTTCGATTTTATAAGTCACAACTCAAATTTTTAGGTTACATATTATTTATTGATTACAAAATATTTTAATTTATTATCACAGTCTTAAATAATTGATCACAAATTAATCAATTTATTGGTCACAATCAACCAAATAATTAGTTACAAGCATTCCGCCCCCACACTATCTCACCCACAACCTTCGACGCCACCACCACCGCCAATATCACCACCACTGCAGCCAACATCACAACCACTACCACCTTCCAAACACCACCAAAAAATCAAATCCAAAATTATTAGTCACCGCCACGTCCACTAACACCTCATGAAAGAACACTTTGATTCATATTGCTGAATAAATTAAAAATAGTGAACCTCCACCCCCATAGTGTAGCCGACGAGAGCATCGTTGTTAAAGAGAGATCCAAGAATGTAAACAAGTCTAGCCTAGCCGAGATGAAGTACGCGGCTTGGGCTCGGCTCGGCTCGGGTAAAAAATGATCGAACTTTTTTTTGCCCGAGCCCAGCCAAGCTAAAGCTCGATAAAGAAAATGGGGCTCGACTCTGTAACGTCCCGATAAAAAAATAATGATAAATAAATAAAATGAAATATAATTGGAAATCTGTTAACATGTAAAGAATAAATAATTGAAGTTTTTACTAGTTAAACGTTTTTTTAGACGTATGTTTGACACACATTTAACGAATTTCGATGTCCATTTGGACCATACGATATAGTCCTCGAAATGAGCTTCGAGAGGACATAGACGATTTGTTGATTTGGCTAGCATAAATCGCCAATGATTTTTTTAAAGGTAGCATGTTATCGAAATTTTGAAAATACTAATTTGGAAAAGTCCACTTTGACAAGTCGTAACTTTTGCTACAATTGACCGTTGTTAATGAAGTGAGAAATTAGGTCATGAGCACTTCATAATGGTATTAAGAATATAATATTGTGACTTCGTTTGGTACCCGTAATGACCTCGAAAATTATGACGTAAATGCAACAAATTATTAACTTTTTAAAATATGAAATGCATGGATGGTGGCCACGTTTCATACCTATACCTACATTTAGCTCATGTGACTCATTCCAAGGTTTTCTTAGACAATTTCTCCATGCATGACAACACCAACTTAATTGGATTATCATGGCACAAATTGTTTAGGCGGGATGATTAGGCTACTGATGAATTTTACATTTGAATTCAAATCATTTTTACTTCAAATCCGTGTTAAAACAAGACTATAAATAGACACCTTCATTAAATTAAACGACGCAACAAATTTTACGAGAAAGGTACTTTTCTTTCAACATAAATACACAAGCTACTCAACTAGTCCAAAATCTTAAATCTTCGAGTTAAAAACTATTTCTTTTTCACTCTTTTCTTGATCCCATACTTGGCCTTATTAAGTAATAATAAGGTTCTTGTATTGGGAATAAGTTTAAGCAACTAAACATAAAGTATAAAGAAAATGAAAATTGTAGTTTTGAAAATTTGTTCAATTATCAAACCTAATTAGATGTTGTTTTGATTTTGTATTTGTTTATTACAAGTTCAAAATAATTTCTATCCTCCAACTTTGAGTAATATATACACGATACCTTGTACCTGTAAAATTAAGTGGTTATTATTTAGTTACTTGATTATCAAGAAACCTCATTTTCCTACATGGATTATATATTCTTAACTTCTATCTTACTATTGATATGTTTGAATATGTAAGTCATATACTGGGAGCGGTTTCAGGATTCTGAGGCATACGATAGAACAATATTTTGACGTGTAACCATGTGAAATCATAATAGGGGACAATTAGGGTTTGAGATTTACGCAATTCGATCCTAATAATACCTAGAGGGGTGAAAAGATATTTAATGCGGAATTAAACAACAACAAATCACTTTTAATTCTTATCTAGATGGTTAATTGTGCAACTCAAAATATCCTATAATTGAATTACCGCAGTTTGCATATCATAAACAATAAATAATAAAGTAGTAAATAGCACAAGAATTGTTCACGGAGAAACCCAATTGGAAAAACTCCGAACACTTTGTCAGTCAATCCACTACAAACGATTCTGTACTTACAGTCTACCAGACTAGATGACGACACGAATTATCTAATCTCCTGACTGCAATTCTGACATCTCTTCTGAATTATGTGCTCTCCAGGAACTCCGCTATCCTACAGCAGCCCCTAGTTTGGTAGAATCGCCTATCTCCGGTGGATCACGAAGAACAACCCATTCTTCACAGACAGGAACTCCAGTCGCCTTCCTCGATTTTCAGCACTTCTAACAGATATGTAAGAAGTTTGGTATTTAGTATTGGATATTGAATCTGATGTTTTTCTGACCAAAACACTCATAGAAGATGAAGGTTGAATGATGGAATAAATAAATCTCTCACAGATGAAGCTCTTTCAAATAACAACCTTAAGAAAAAATGTTTTGTACGTGTTCTGGTATATATAGATAGGTCAAGAAATCAATGGGCCAAGAAAAAAACTTTAAAATGCGAAATAAAAATTTCTCGTTTAGAGCTGTTGCTTGAGCGAAGGGCTAGGGACAGTCGAGCGACAGGGTGTCGCTCGAGCAAAGGAGGGCGCTTGAGCCAAACTTTGGCGACAGTCCAGTGAAAATTTGCGTCGTTTTCCTCCTTGTTCCAAACTCGAAACTCTAGACCTAATAACCAACTTTTAAACAAATTACACATTACTCCTTGAACTGTTACAATCAATCTAATTAAGTCCTTTTGTTCACAGAATTTGTCAATTACAAAATCAACTAAAACCTAACAAACTCCTGCTTTGACATTCCACTAATCTATGTCAAGGTAGTAATAAAATAAAAGTTACAGACTCAAAAACAATGACACAACCTAAACTACAAACCGTCTTGAACGAACTTTGCAGTACTTATTTCCTAAAATAGACATCTCAAATACCAGTGTAAAATGTGTAAAAAACAGTATCAAAGATAATCACAGTTCAAACAGTTCACTTGTAGGTGTCATCTAAGCCATTATACTTAATTGTAATTCAACATATTTTTTAGTTTTAAATCACAAGTTAAACTAAGACACAATATCAATGCAACCCAACATACCAAAACGAAACATGGACGCTGTAAAAACATCAAAAACTTAATTAGCGAAACTGAACTCAAACAAATATGCATGTGCTCCCCCTTACTGCAAATTCTCAATGTGTTTAACCTGTAGGTAAATGTATCTATATCTCACCCCAACGACCCCTCTGACATAAAACTCTATCAAATTGTAAATGGATCTATGTCTCGCCCCCAACGACCCATCAGACATAATATAAAATGTAAGTCGTAAACTGCAAGTCAAAAAATGATATCAATTTTATATACAACAAAATGTTAAGTACATCCAGATATCTTATATCATGTAAGTCCAAAAATCTAGATAGAGACTCCTCATATCACAAAACTATACAAAATATCATGTAAGTCCAAAAATCTACATAGAGACTCCTCCTATCACAAAACTATACAAAAATTGTCTATAGACTGTACTCCCCCTTTTTTGTCACACAATGACAAAGAGTAAGCCTATATCTATAAAGAACCAGCAGCGTCATGGACATCATCAAAGTCCGTTCTCTCCTTAGAAACATGATCCCAATGGTGACGAATCCATTGTAGTCCACGCCAAATGTAGCCAACAGCACCCTGCAGTGTAGCGAAGTCAAAGGTGTAGCGATCAACGGTGGCACGAAGTTGTGTAATCTCTACCATCATACGAGTCCGATGCTCGATAACTATGGTCATCTTTCCTAAAAGAGCAACTGACGGGTTGATGGGAGTAGACACAGAAGGAGCAGACTCAGGAGGAGGTGGAGGTACGGACTGTTGACCTATGGTTGACGCCTCATTTTGATTATCACAAACAAATTATGTTTGTCACTAACAAATTGACTTTTAAGTAGCCATAGTGACTATTGCACATGAATATATTCGATGTCACAAAATTCAAGATCAAGAAAATTGAACACAAGCCCAAATGGAAACAAGTTCAAACAATCGAGGCCCTAGAGATGATGTTGTAAATCCTGCAAAACTTGCCTACACAAAAATCGAGACACAAGTCGAAGTACAAATCAAGCAATATACGACAAGTTATTCAAACTTAGTACTTAGACGTTTCACAATTATATGTAAAGGTAAAACATTTTAATACTTGGCAATGCATCGTGATAAAGCTCAAAGTTTGATTGTCTTACAAATTCACGACAAAAATGTTTTATTCAAAAATATGTTTTTTCAAAGGTAAAAATTCGAAACAAGTATTTCGAATACAACTAACACCTTAAAAAATATTTTAAAACGTCCCTCTAGCATCAACATATGATATATATTAAAACGAGGACGTTCCGGGCCAAATTGGCTGTACCGGACGTCCGGTA
>CAIGRS010224983.1:0-21326 GCA_903798395.1 Fraxinus floribunda | reverse complement strand
GCCGACCAACAATTATTCGTAGTCGGCAAAGACAATATTTATTGCCCACTTCTGTTTGGTCGGTAAAAACGTCATCGGCAATATTAATGGTCGACTATTGGTCGGTAAATGAGCATTTTTACCGACTAATTTTTTGTTGGTCGGCGAAATCTGGTCGGGAAATGTGTATTTTCTTGTAGTGTTCTATGAGCACGACCATAGAGAGATAAATAACGAATCTTTATCGAGTTGTCAAAATAATAAAATATCGAATGTATGTAGGATATTCTTTCAAGTTGTGTTTTTCTCATCTTTTTATGATGCATCTAACAATGAAATCACCATCCTTTTTATAGGAAAAATCAACCCTCACAATATTGTAAAATTAATTAATTCATAACCTCCATTCAAATATTTAAGTATATGTTATATTATAAATCACGATTTTAATTAAACCAAAACTGGAAATTAAAATGTAATAATTTTGAAAGTCGAAACTTAATATAATTTCCAACCGATTTAACGATCGGAAACACATTAATTGAACTAAAATATGAATTAGAAATGAGTAGAGTTAATTGGTGACAATAGGACTTCTAACTATTTCTTTAATTGGTTTTTACCTTGAAACTTGCTTTCTCCATTATTATTAATTCGCATAGTTTAATTGCTAATTAGGAAAATTGAACTCAAGACATTAATCTTAGTTGTTTCGTTGTTGAAGTTAGTTTTAGTTAAAGTATAGTCAATAATCAATCATTGCTGGTGATATTGTACTTGCAATTTTATTACTTGTTACTATCGTCCTCCTAATGCATTTCCCCCTGCCTCCCATCAGCCTTGGTATCCACCACATTCGCTGGCTGCTCGGCCAACGACTGGTGGCGCGTTGGACACGAAGAATGTGAAGCCAACCAAATAGCTATACATTTCACATGTAAACATGGTGACAATTTAGAAGCAATCTAACCTTTCCACCACCCATAAATTCACCAAGACATATTGGACAATCTGTAAATGCCGCAGCACTATCATGTATTGATCTATACTCAACCACTAGAATGCGACACATAGTCCTCTTTTTTAGGCCCTTCCCGGGCACTCCCGGGGTGGTAGTTTGTCTATTGCATCCAAGGTCACCCTATTAGCATAACACAATGTACATTGTTGGGTTTTTTGATACCCAATAAATTCGGACGATGATGTTAAATCGCGGTTGGATAATGTTATATCGACACTTTAGTGCTCGATTCGATAATATCTTGGGACCATTAGAAGTAACTTAATGGAGTTAATTTTGCTCGTGGTCCAACACTCATAGATAACCCAAGTTGTGATTATTAGTTGGATGGTGATATATGGTTTGATTATTGCAATTCTAAAATTTGGGAACCGATTTTTTATTTTAGGATAGATAACGCCTGAGTTATGACTTTTTTCCTTAATTGGATGGTTGAGATATGATGGCCCATTTAGTGAAGTTGGCCCAATTGGAATGACATAACTAGGGCTATATATATCCATATCTTTCTAGCTGTTTTTGTTTGTTGGTTTGTGAGAAAGAGAAAAACGCCAGGTTTGTCCGGTTTTGATTCTTTTCCCCTGAGGTTCCAATTGCTACTCTATTTTCTCTTCTTTTGTGGCTTACAAACCAGTCACCAAGTGTATCCTTTATGGGTGTGTAAACTTGTGGCAACCAATTGTTACAGTTATGGGTCGAGCCTCCTCGGTTGGTGTTCGTTTGATTGATTAAACTGAGCCCGAATCAAGGTTTCTAGAAGATTTTCACGAAAAATGGTATTAGAGCTTGTGTTGTTGAGAAATCTATGAATTTTTTTTTTACCAAAGAGTGGCTGGAAATGGTCCAAAATCAATCTGGAAAATATGCAGAAAACAGGGATGAAAAACTGGGATTTTTCTTCAATCTGGCCGGATATGTTTTGGTGTTCTCTGGTGAAACCGCTCATAATTTGGAGAAACGGAGACCACCGGTGGAATGTGTAGGCGGAGGCGCACCTGGTGGTCTGACACATGAGGTTGTCGACGGCGCGTGGTGGCGGCGAGTGAAGCCCACGCACAGAGAGCTTGGGCGGCGCGTGCGAGCGCGTTGACCGGAATATTTCGATGACTCCAAAAGACAGAATGTTTATGGTGGTGATACGGACCCTGTGGTGTTTTTCAGTTTTGAGTGATACGGTGAAAATTGGATAATTTTGCCCTTTGACCTTCAAGTTTCATGTGTTGTTTGGTGTTGCTGCGGTTGTCGAAAGCTTTGGGACGGAATAGTGATAGCCCTAAAGTGATTAATTCGCATATCTCAATATTTACGAACCTTCAGACGTGGTCCGCTCGGTATCGTATTCTTTGCCTTTTATTATTGCAGTTAAAATTATTTTATAGGGTAATAATTTATTTTTTGCATTAGAACTCAGCGTATGAGGGTGACGTTAGGTTTGGAGTTGACGTGAAGGGGTAACCATAACCTGTTGTTAGATTTAGGAATTACTTGTTCATTATTTGCCTTAAATTATTTGTGATTTTGTTGTCAATCTTTTCTACACTGTTAGAATTACATGTGACCTTAGGAAATTTGTTTGACTATTCTATGTGAATTATGTCTGTACTTTGCTTGTGGTCATTATTTGGTATTGATGACAAATGTGGTCTAAGACAAGTGCGAAAAGTAAGACGTGTTTTTTAACTGTAGTAAATTTGGACATGCTAAAATAGATTGTCTTAGAAATAATAATAAAAGAAAAGGTAAGATAAGAGGCGAGACGAATTTAGCTATAGGGTTGAGTGATGACCCTAGTGATGTTTATTGAGTGTAAACCTAGTTACTGCATGTGCATCCATGTCTAATCCTTTTTTGCATATGTGTGATTGCTCAATTCCTATATGTTGCATTTTAATGTTTGATATGTGCATTGGCATTCATTGGAGTGATCTTATTACTTGATGTAATTGTTTGAATACATAGTGGGTTTGGGATGCATTAGTAGTGTATTGTATATCTTTTGGTAATGTGGAGTATAGATGTATAGGGGTACATTGGTGGTTTGTACCAGGGATGTGAAGTGTGACGTTTGAATCATGAGTGGAGATGTGACCAAGTGTTGGAAGCCTTTATTTGAGAAGAGACCCTGATCAGGTGGAGTGTGAGAGAGGCACTCTATCACTTCTGTTAGGTAGATACCCATTATCTATGTAGGTTGGGAGAATTGATGTGTTGATAGAGGATTATCCCAGGAATTTAGGATCTATTGTGGCTTACCAGTTATATAGGGGTTGAGTGATTAGTCTAGTGAGTATGGTGGGCTATGAGGTGAGATATGTGTTTTCGATGTGAGATGAACACGGAATGATATATGATAAGTGTGGTGAGATCTTCTTTTGTGGGGTTATTTATACATTTATTGCATATGTGTTGGCATGTTGATTAACTTGGTGTTAATATGTCGTTCTGTGTGAACATGTTTGAAAAGGTTTCTGTGTTATCCTATATGATATCTCAATCGCAGGTTTATTTGCTCTAGATTGATTAATGTGATTATTTACTTCTACTTGAGTGTTCTTGACCTTAATCCTTGTGAGTATATAGAGCAAGTATGGTATGTGTGTCAGGTCCGAAACACGAGGCAAGGTCTGTGATACCAATTTTATTGGTTGCCTTGAATATGCAAGTGTTAACTTTGTGTTTTGATTGCGTGTAGATTGATTGGGTATCAAGCTGGAGATTTGTTGAGTTTTTTTATACCCGATAAATTCGGACGATGATGTTAAACCAATGTTGGATAATTTTATATCGACAACTTAGTAATGGTTCGACTCGATAATATGTTGAGGCCACTAAAAGCAAATTAATTGAGTTAATGTTGCTCGTGATCCAACACTCGTGAATGGTCCAAGTTGTGATTATTATTGGATGGTGATCTATGGTGGCCCATTTAGTGAAGTTTGGCCTAATTGGAATGACTTGACTAGTGCTATATATATCCATATCTTTCCAGCCGTTTTTGGTGTGTTGGTTTGTGTGAAAGAGAGAAAAATGTGAGGTTTGCCTAGTTTTGGTTCTTCTCCCTTGAGGTTCCAATTGCTACTCTATTTCCTCTTCCTCTGTGGCTTGTAAACTAATCACCAAGTGTATCCTTTGTGGGTGTGTAAACTTGTGGCAACCAAGTGTTAAAGTTATGGGTCGAGCCTCCTCGGTTAGTGTTTGTTTGGTTGATTAAACTGACTCAGATCATGATTTCTTGAAGATTTCTGCGACATACATCTTACAATTGAATTTATCCCGAGTCACATGACTATGTTAGTACCAAAATTAGCCTAACTGATGTTACCACTACGCGTTCTAGCAATGCTATCTGAACCAAGTTGCTTGTGAAGAAGGCAACAACACAGATGATGATATAAACTCATCAGATTTGAATAGGTTCAATGATCAAAAGAACCAAACAAAAAGGGCCTTCTTTTCAATGAAGAAAAATGCAGCTTTTGAAACCATTCAACCAATTTACCCCTGTTTTGCCCCATTATCTACTCATTTTTTCCTCAAATCATTTAAATCGCACGTTCCTCGAATAAAATAATTTTGTATGTAGGTAAATATTTCTTCTTTTTAATCATACATTCTCCAAAAAATCTATTCCAAATAAGAGCTAAGTATGATGAATTGTGCATATAGGCTACAGTTTTCTTTGCTACAACAAAATTCAACAACAAATCGGACTACAAAGGAAATGGAAAGAAGAGAAATCTTATCCTTTATATAATCATAATCTTTACCTTATGCACTAGTTTTCAAGAATTTAAACAATCTTGCCATGTTCGGTAAGGTAGATTATACAAAAAAGAAAAAAGTAATTAAAATTTTGTCAATCGTCCTACTAGTACTATCTAATACAATATATAAAAAATTCACTATATGACAAGGCAGGGAAAATGGAATTTATTGGTTTCTCAGTGGCTGATAATTACCATAAGTTAGGAACTCTAACCATCCTCTCAAATGAATCATTTTTCATCCTAGTGTCGTGCGCTATTTGTAGACACTGTTGGGGTTTGATACCCAATGAATCCGGACTATGATATAAATGTTGGATTAAGTTTTTACCAACAACCAAGTCCAAAGCTCGACTAGAAAATAAAGTGGGCCATTGGAAGTAGTTTAAAGAATTGATGTTGCTCACGATTCATATATATTACCTCTTGGATGACTTTGAATCTTGACCCATTTAAGCATTTTATTGGTCCAATTAAAGCCAAACCTAGCCTCTCTCTCTCTCTCTCTCTCTCTCTCTGTATATATATAGTGTCTTTCCCCTAACCATAAAGTGTTTAATTTGTGTATACAATTGAGAGAAAATGTGGTTGCCTTCTTGCAGGAAAAAAAAAAGGCTACCTTAGTGGGGAGATCATTGCTTTCTTTGTGTATTTGGCCTCCTCTTTGTGTTTTCTTCCATTATTTTTCTCGTACCTTTTTGGTTTTCAAATTATCACCATGATCTTGTTCTTTGTAGGTGTGAGGAGCAATTGAGGTGAATATATTAGTTATGGATTGTAGCCGTTTAGATTGGTTGTTTGGTAGAGAAATGTAACTTGAAATTGAGCTCGAAAATCATTGTTGTTGGTATAAATAGTCCCAGATAACATCAAGAATATAATAGCAACTAAAGAACACCAAGGATTTTTCGTCCTTAGGCTCGGATGTTCACCCTAAAAAAGGGTTAATCACCACGTTGAGCATCCACCAAAGGGGTTATCGCTCTAATCCACTAGAAATCAACAAAGATTATCGATATAAGAGTTACAATACAAAAATCCAAACGGATTGAGCCCTCAGACCCAGCCTTTCTTCTCTTAAAAAATCTCAACAGATTACATATGAAAACCAAGAGTTTTCAAAGAGAGAACACAGAGAGAAGAAATAAGAGAAAACCCTAGAAAATATCTCGAATTCTCCAAAAATGACGAGTCAGGCCAAATAATACAAAAGTCAAAAGTATCCATCAGTTGAACCAATTCTAAATGGCATCATCATAGCCTTTAAAATTAATAACTAAAGTTGCATTTCAGCAAAAAACGAGAATACTCAAAAAATGGAAAAGACAGCCGGGTTACATTCCACTAGTTAGGCTGGACTCAATATTAGATTGGGCTCTCGAATTGGGTTGCATCATTGGGCCCAAAATGTTAAGCATAATGTTTAACAATTGTTATGATGACATTTGGAGCAAGCTTTCTCGATAGACGCGTCGTTTCAAACGTCCCCTTTTGTTCTTAAATCCATACGACAATTTCTGAACTACTTTCTTGCTTCAAAGTGTTAGAGAACTGAATTCTTGATGCAAAAAGAAAAGAGGGCTTCGTTGTATTATGAAGATGATTTTAATTGGAAAATAACACTCTCTCGAGTATATATAGGAGATATCTAATTGATAACTGTAGTTTATACACTTATTCGAGACTATAAATCATGATATTTTATTGTCTTTTGGATAAAATTCTACTTAATTTATGTTATATTGTATTTTATAGGTGAAACTTTATGTTTAATGAAGAATGAGATAAAAGAATAGAAAATGTGGCAAAAAAATGGCCAAAAGGGGAGAGATAAAAAAAAGAAGAGGAGATGCACAAGAAAGAGAAGAAAATTGAGGAGCTAGAAAGCAAAGAAAAAAAGGAATAAAAAAAAAGCGAAGAAGAAAGGCGGCTGGGAAGAGGGAAGAAAATGAGAGAAAAGAAAAGGAAAAAAAGAAAAGAAAGGAAGTCAAAGAAAACGGCTCCCATCCGGAAGAAAGAAAAGAAAAGAGAAAAAGAAAAGGAAAAAAAAGATCACATACATGAGAAATTTCATATTTCGTCAATTTTTGGTGATATCCTTACACTTCTGCTTGTTTTTATTTTTACGGTATGAATAACTAATTTTTATATTATAGAAGACAATGTAGTCGACTTGTAATCCTTTATTTTTCTATTCAGGATTTATTCTTATATGTGTTTGTTTTACTATGAATTTAATGCTTTGAATTACTTGATCACTAATTTGATGATTATGTGAGTCTCATACGAATCGAGAGGTGAGTTTGAGATTTAGACCATATAATAAAATTTGATAAATTAGTATAACGTGTAGAGATACGTATACTAATTATTGTGGTCATAATATGAATTATTAGAACTAGTGTTTCGTTTAAATAAGGTCAATTCACATAGACATGCAATTTAATTAGTTAAATAGACTCAACAAGAATTCGAGAGGAGTAAATAGAATACAATAGAAGAAATCGATCGACCACTACATTAGGTTATGAATCTTGAATTAAGAATTATGGTGATCAAAAGATGAAATTGTTATGCCCTAATACTCATCACATATTTGAATCTTCAATTATCCGTTATGTGCAATCTTTTTATATTTTCAATTAGTTAAAAGTAGTTAGGAAAAATAATCACAACCATCATAATTATTTACTTGCTTTATTCAAATAAGAGTTAGAAAAATTAAATTAAGTCCTAAAGTATAGTCTTCGTGTGAACGGTATTCGGACTCAAATGTCCACTATACTATTTGTTATGATATCGTACACTTGCAATATAAAAAATGCAACAAATTCTTGGCGTCATTACCGGGGACTATTTACTCTTACTCTTAGTTTATTTTTTTTAACTGCTATTTGGTTGTTTTATTTTATTTTCTTTTATTACAAAAGAAAAAGAAGATTTTGTTGTATGCTCCGTACTCAAGACGAAGATCTTGAACCGTTTGACTCGATAATAGAACGTACTTTTCAAACGAAAATGCAAGGAACACAAACAAAAATGGTAATATCAAATGGATGTCTATCAAAATATTCATATTCCTATTCAGTCAATTGGACAAGTGGCTGCAAGAGTAGCGGTACTACCGGATCAGTAGCAGGAGCGAGTGGAAATAAACGAAGTAGAATTGCCAATTTCAATATTTTTTATGCTAATAGCCACGCTGCGCGCTCCAGTACTATGTATCCAGATATCAGGGTAAATAATTTTCAGATAAGGGCAAAGTGGATCAATTTCAGATGATCAGATAATCAACAAAGGAATGGTTCAAATAATGCCCAGCAAGAGAACAAACAAAGTTTTGGGGAGGTGTTTCATCAATATGTGCAGAAAATAGACAAATTATTCCAACTGATTGATACTAATTTTCAAAATCAATAAGTATCTATAAGTATCTATCAAGAAGTTAGAGACACATATTGGAAATATAGCTCAACAACTTGCGTTCCCATATGGATCATTGCTACGCAAAACAATGACAAATCTTAAAGAGCAAGTGATGTCAACAGGTCGAACTATAATTGATATGGAGAAGGGTGAGCTAATACTGAGGGTGGAGGAAAAGCAAGAGATATTTAATATTTATACCCCATTTGAGAAACCTTCCAACAAAAATGATTGCTGTAAAATTAATGAAGAGCCACCCGATCAATGAAATTGTCAGAATACAAAATCAAATTTCCGTGGATTTATTAATAGAGATGAAAATGAAAATATCAAAATATGGAGGGCAAAAAAAAAGGAGTGCATAAATGAAAAATGCACAAAGTACAAGGATGACATAACTTGGTTCGAGCCAGCATAATCAAACATGGTAAAAAGTCAAGCCAATGACTTTAAAGAAACACTTCTTGGGAGGCAACACAAACTCTATTAATTTCTTATTACTCAATTTTTAGTTTTATGACCGTTTATTTTATTGTCGTAACATTCTCGTTGTGTTGCTTGTATGTTCTCAAATTTGTGGACAACAACGTGGTTAGAAACTCAACCCATATCCATTTTATCAGGACGATAGCAATGACACAAACGAATGTATTCAAGGAAGTCCTAACCCTCCTTTGTATTTATTTTCACATTGGGGATAATGTGTATTTTAAGTTTGGGGGTGAATCATCAATTGTTAATTACTCTTGTCAGTTGTTTAGTATTTTTGTGTTTGAGTACTTGTATGATATGATTTTATTTTGTGTGAAAAAAATTAAACATTCTTGTGTGAGTTAGATAGCTTTATGGTTTGGGATAAATAAATTTGAGAGGTTGTATTAGTTTATGAATTGTGGATGAATCATGTTCTTTATTTTAATTTTTTGCTTATCAATGGAAACGAGACAATGATTATGCATGATAATTGAGTATAGTGTTATACATGAATAAGAAGATTCATATGTATAGGCTGAATAGATGACTTAGATACTTAATCCCTTGATTCACAATATCTTTCAACCTTATATATTATAATTTGGGGTGTTCTAACTGGTGAAGGAGACGATTAAAGATCGTGGTGATTCCGTGCATGTGAAAAAGATTTGTGTGAAATGTCTTTAACTTTCTAGTATAAGCTTGGTGATGACCAAATGCTAGAAATCTAACCCATGTAAATTTTGTTTTTCTTTTATAGAAAATAAGCATTACCCTTATTAAGATTATTGCTCACATCGGCACCTTTTTGACTCGCGTTAGTAAGTCCGTAGGGGTATCTTGGAACTTGGTATCCTTCGGTATTCAAAAGCCGGGGAGTTACTGACTAAAAGCTCGCTACAGGAAACAAGAAAAAAAAAATAGATGAGGTCAATATTGGGCTGAAAAGAAAAAACCAAAGAGAAAAAAAAATATATGCAAAGGTGCAAGTAAGAACTGATTGCTAGTAGGTTTGAATCACTAGGTAAAAACTTAACTGTTGAAACACTCATAATTGGGAGAATCACCGCATGAATAAATTGTTGACGTTACTAGTTAGACTAGACCAAATTTGAGTGGTGTAAGGAATTGATTAAATAAACTAAACTTTAGTGTTATACCTTGGAGGAGAATGAAAGAAACAAGTTTGGGGAGGAGTGTGAATCCTTCATGCGTAGAAAGGACAAAACTGACTACAAAAGGTTAGGATGTGAACTAACTTGTGAATGTACGGCATTATATTTGATTCCACACGCACACTCGTTTTGCATTGGATGAATGGAATTTTGACTCTTGATTTATGATTTTGAAGCCGTTCATGGGTACAATGTTCTTGATACTGAGCCAAAGGACAAGCTATTTGACTAAGTTTTCATGGTATGATTCTTAGTACTCAATTGCTTTGTGTTTGCTCAAGGACTAGCAAACTGTTAAGTTAGGGGGTATTTGACGAATGTGTTTTACTCACGAGTTTTGCTCCTTTTTTAACTTATTTCTGAGATAAATATTACGAGTAGTGAACGTTTTTAATGTGTTTATTAGTGTTGTTTTGTAGCAGTAGTGAGACAACGCAAGTCAGGGAAAGAAAAGAGACAAGGCCAAGGGCATGGTAATAAAAAAGGCAAAATAGTTAAATTGAAAGATCGATGAAAGAAAAGTGGCGTCGAGATGCCACAAAGCAGAAAACATCAGAGACGTGGCTCTGAGACCCCACGAAAGCTAAAGGTCCAGAGCTATGGCGCTACGGAGCCACTAGGTATTTGAACGCGGCGGCGCCGCCTATAGACGCCAATATCTTTTTTTGGGCCAACTTTTGAGCCTACTAGAAACTCTATATTCATACAAACATGGAGACAAATATAAAGGGAGGTTACTTGGCAATTTCAAGGGGACAACATATTGAGAGAGAGAATACAACGAAAGATTGAAGAACACAATCCAAGGGAGGAAAATATCAAGAAATTCACATTTTAAAGCATTGATAGAAAGAGAAAGAACGTCTTGGTGCAAGTTTTATTTATTTTTCTACATCTATTTTCAAAATTCGGTGATGTATTCAATAACAACTTCTTGTTTTTCTTCTTCATTTATTGTGAGTAGCTAATTTCATATTAAAGCGAACAATGTAATGTACTTGAGACCATTTGTCTTTATTCAAGATTCTTGTGATTTAGCTAAGATTTTGTAAATTTTTTACGAATCGAAAGACTAGTTTGAGATTTGGACCATATAATAAAATTCGGTATATTAGTATAACGTATAGAGATACAGATACTAAATATTGCAATTATCATATGAATTCTTGGAACCAATATTTCGTTTTAACTATAGGTAAATTCATATAGATATGTGAGATTGAATTAGTTACATAAACACAATAAAATCTCGAGAGGGGTAAGTTGAATATCATAGGAGAATTCAATCGAACACTACATTAGGCTCTTGAATCTTGAATTAAGATTTAAAGGTGATCAATAGGTGAAATTATTTGTTCCTAATTTCCATCTATTATTTGAATTCTCAAATCAGTCTTTGTATGCAATTTACTTAATTTCAAAAGTTTAAATCAAAAATTCACTAACACATTATTCTTTGTTTACTTTCATTAAATAGAAGTTAGAAAAATTTAATTAAGTTCTAAAGTATAGTTCTCATGGGAACGATAATCCGGACTCAAATGTTCATTTTATTACTTATTACAATATCGTATACTTGCAATAGAAAAAACGTAACACACATCAAGTTTTGCAACATAGAATCAGTAATTGAGTTTTAGCAACCGAATCTTCTGCAACATGCGAGTTAAAAATCAAAACCTTGCACAATATTTTTCATCGACCATTAATTTTTTTTTTTTTCCGGATGGTCACCGAATTTATCGAATCATTATCTTATTAGTCATTAAAATTTTGAAAGTTTTTCAGATGGTCATTGAACTTATGGAATCATTATCTAATCCATCGCTCAATAACTCAACTTTAGAAAATTTGACGGACTCATGACGTGGCAAAGGAAGCCACTGAAAGACATTATTGTTGTTAGGTGATGACCAATCATCCAAAAATGCGCTTATAAAAATGCGATAAACTGAAAAAAGTAATACTAAAATATAGATAAACAAAAGAAAAATAAGCGATGGTTAACATTTAATCATATTTTTTTTATGAACGTTATTAATAGATGGAATGATAGTTTTTGTAGCTAAGCTATACAAAATTACTTTGATGCTTGTTTATCTAGCTGTAAAGTTGTATAGCTAAACTTTAGATATAACTTAGGATCATCTTCAAAAAATGATACCTCACTTCTAAGTATTATAAACATCAGCTTTTTCTAAATTTACAGTTTGGTTTTTTATATTTTCAAATATTATAATCGAGTCCCAAATTGTTTTTCGATTCTCAAATGACTTGCATCATCATCAACAATTCTAGAGTCCATGTCCTTCAACAATAATCCTATTTCCCCGAACTTACCTGTCTCAAAGATCTGAATGGATCATTAAGCCCTTGTTTAAGTCCTCATTTTTTTTAAAAAAAAATTATTTTTCCTCATACTCATTTTTAACTACACATTCTCGAAACAGTGAAGCTCAAACATAGTTTTCAAACATTCTATTTAAATTTAGCCCTTGTTCGGAAGAAATTAAAATCCAGATTTCAATCTAAATCAAAATCAACAATTAATTTTAACTATAGATTTTATATAACCCACAATTTTTTAACCACATATTTCATCAACTTTTATTAAAATATACTAATAACCTGATTTTAATCCTCCACCGAACAGTGGCTTAAAGTGGATATTCTTGTGTGAATATCAACTATCACTTATTCTCATTTACTTTTGATTTGAATATTTACAATTTGTAGAATATCTTCACTCGCAATAATTACATATAAATCTTTAGAACATAGGATCAAACCATTTCCAAACTTTTCTTTTGACTCCCATGCACAATTTTGATTTATGACATAATCTCAGCATGAGTATGATGGATTTATCTTGAAATCGTATTGAAGCATTGGTACCTGCAGGTAGGGAAGTTAATTCTCGTCTTTAACGTGGCTCTCCAAAGCTCAAGCCACCTAGACAGGGGCCTAGGGCCTCAAAAATCTAGAGAGGTTGAATAGATTATTTATGATTTCTATCATAAAAAATTTGTTGAATTCAAATTGTTTGATTATTAATTCTCAAAACGTGAGATGACTAAACATTATGTTATCCTAATCTCTCAAGGTTATGAGAGGTTTTATTTTGCAATTCTATCTTTTAGATTGTACAAAATCCTTATTTAAATATAGATATATGCATAATTTAAATATTAGTATTTCTAAACTCGCAAAAAATTAAATTATGGGACCTCATAATAATTACTCGGGCATATAAATTCTCAAGGTCGACCTTGTCTATTATATTTAATTGACACTGTTAATAACAAAAATAGAATAATTTGAAAAGAAAAAACTTAAATCTATTTTAAATGATAGAATCCTAATATTCATATTATAATGTTTGCGAATAATTATGCACACGCGAAATAGAATATCATTTCAAACAGTAACAAAACTTACATATGCTCTGTTGATTTCAGAGACAAATTTTTAACAACAAATTTGCCTGAGACGCCAGAATTGCTTTTTCATCAATTTCCACAAATGAATAGCTGTCGTTCTTTGCCTGGCTAGTTACAACCCACTCGAACATCGTGGAAGCCTATGGAGAACCAGTTACTGGCAGGAAAATTGAGATGACATGGTGCGATTGAAAACTTCATCAAGGCTTGTGAAGCTTGAAGCCGAATACTCGTGGGACATAGTTCTGCGCCGGTTTTTGTTGCTTGAGGTGTCCGTAAGTCATCAAGAAGAGATGAGGGAATGTGGTTCCAAAGTAAGCTCCATCAATATCTAAGGGAATCAAGGAAAGCATTCAAAAGTGTAATTTACTGACAAACTGTTCCATACCTGTCATGGCTTTGAGCATTATCTAAGAAATATACCAATTTTTTTGTCAATCAACATTACGGAAATATAGCTTTCCATAAGTAATCTTTACAAGACACAATGTTAAGAATTGAGAAAAGTGCAACACTCAAATGAGAAAAATAAATTTGCAAAGATCAGGCCAATAGTACCAGAAGAACTTAAAATGTCTCAGGTCAGCATAATGAGAGGTCAAAAGGCGAGCAACGAGTATTGGATGGTCCAAAAAAAAAAGAGAATAAAAATCTTGTTTTCCTTCTAGCTAATAAGTCCTTGGATGGGTGTGGTGCATTCATTTTGTGTCCATGTGTGTGAATCCATGTGAGTAGCATCCATGCACCCTATTCAAACAAGGGAAAAGAAACAGAGGATAAAAGTCTAGAAATGCTATTAGGATACTGCCTTGGTACTTGGATCGAGGGTAGTAAATATCTTCACACTTGGGACAATACAATTTCACAGTACTTGAACGTGGAATGTCTGATTGTCCAACTGGAAGGCAAGGCTGTCCAGAGCAGTAAACCCGTGGGCATCTTCCAAAGTCATAGTTTTTATACTTCTCTAACTGTAGCAGTTCCATCTCAAGAAGTTAAATGAGACAACTGAAAATGACAAGCCAATCAAAAAAATAATATAGCTTCTACTGTTACCATTGCAGCCATTCCCTTGCTCGTCAAAATATATCGGACATGAATAAGGCCATACAACATCTCGGCAGCTGATTCAATCAACTCATTCTGTTCCTCAGTAAACATGTCACCTATGTGACCATAATAGAGAAAACATTATCTCCAAAATCATATTTGGGATTAAAAGTGGGGAGATGAAGATGAGTCAATGGCAACTATATAAAATTCTAGTAAAGAAGAAACGAATTGGGTTATAGACATCATAATTATCAAATGTATAATAGAACCCTTAGTTAATAAAGGCACCTAAATTAATGAAAGCATATAAAGCCTGGAATTGTTGCAATCAGCAGTTGTACTGCCTGTTGGCATTTGGGAACACCCCAGCCAGAAAAAAAAAATTATGGGTGAGCTCAGAGACACAAATGAAAACAGCTCATATTGATAAAAATGTATAATATTGAGGGGCTATTTACTAGTGACAGCAGGGGCGGAGCCCAATGAGGTCCAGTGTGGGCTGAACTTCTGGGCCCAGATTTTTTTTTTCAAGTAATATGCTAACTTTTAGCCCAAGAATGAAGCCCAAAAACCATGACCAATATATTCTACCCTAATGTAAACGGCCCAAGACCACTAGCCAGCCCAATCCAAAAAATTAAAAACATCGGGTCGTAGCCTTCGCCTCTGCCTCTCTTCTCCTCCATTTCAATTCGCAGCCTCCGCCTCTGCTCTCCTCCACCTCCAGCCTCTATTTCAAAAATTAAACGGTTTTACTGTGCTGCGCCGATGAGGCGGCGTTGTGACCAGAAAGTGCACGCCACCAAGAAGCTCGCAAGCAAGCACCAGAGGGTTCTTCTCACTAACTCTGCCAATCAGATGCCCAAGTGCGTGCGACATCTATCAAGTATTTGATTTTTAAGTTGGGTATGCCGTATGAGTGTTTTCGTATTTTCTTTAGGATCTGCTTGAGCGGTTATTTTTTATACTGCGTTTGATAATTTTTAGATGGCATAGTTAATAAAAAATTTTAAAAATCTATGTCGACGCGAATCATGCAAGATTGGTGTGTAGTCTATAGAGAACAAATCTTATGGAATTGAAATTTGGGTATTGTTGAATTGAAATTGTTTTTGGGTATTTTTGAATTGAAATTGTTGAAGTTTGGGTATCTTTGAATTGAAATTGTTGGAATTTGGGTATTGTTGAAAATTGAAATCTTATGAAAAGATTCTTTCAAAGAAAAACTGACTNTTGAAATTGTTTTTGGGTATTTTTGAATTGAAATTGTTGAAGTTTGGGTATCTTTGAATTGAAATTGTTGGAATTTGGGTATTGTTGAAAATTGAAATCTTATGAAAAGATTCTTTCAAAGAAAAACTGACTTGGACAACGTAAATGTTGATGGGGGATGTCGAGTAATGTGGAATTTGATGTCACTAAACTTTCAACATCGATACATTGTGCCCACAATGAGTTACTTTCTTGGCTTCGCCCCTTGTGAGGACAATAGATGCAAGTTCCAAAGTGGTAAAATGGAGTCTTCTAATTGCTTGAGATAAGGCACAGAAAGATCATCTCGCTATACATGTTCACAGCATTTGCACTTCCAAACCCTCAATTTTTCACAACGTTGGACAAAAGAAAAAGCAAAAAGCAAAACCTCATATAAGATATTTTTTTTATTTTTTATTTTTTTTTATCTAGTAAGGTGTTTAGGATAGTTTATAAGCACTAAAAGCTTATAAGAACCTTTGCATAGTTAAACAATTGTAAAGACTTTGCCTATCTAGCAAGCTTAAATAATAAGAGACATAAATGATTATTAGCATTATTGAAGAGCTTGGATACCTAGCTTATTTCTACTCTATGAGCTGTTAAATCCTAAAAGAGCCTCGAGGGCAAGATGTGCTTACAAGTGCTTATTCTTTTTAGCATGCAAAATTGGCTCCCAGTGAACAAAAATAACAATCCTTCATTGCCTCTCAAATTAAACTTCAAATAGTTAAACAAATCTGTAGTGTCTTTTTCTTTGACTGGACAGCATTGTTAGCAATCATAAGAAGAAATTATAATGTAAAGCTTAGATGATATTATAACGTAAAGCTTATACGATACTCTACCAATAAGAAAAATCCTTCGACACTAAAGGGATTGTTTAGTTAGACTTGGGGGAATAGAAAACTGGAAAAAGAATTATAACACCAATCGGACCTTGTGCTTGGTTGCTAGGAATATAATTTTGGTCAAAATGGAATGAAAATGCTAGTTCGCATACACCTCTCTCAGCTTGGCAGATCCTATTCTAGATAAAACCAAACCTAAGAGTCTTCACCATCCTTCAGACAGAGACTTGTCCAACCAACTTCAGAAAGAAGAAGTCTAAAAGTTCCTTTTTATCTTATTTATATCTTAGGTAAATTTTCTCTATTATACTTATAGTAGGTTGTCAAATTATATACTTACCAAAAGAATTCTCAAATTTTCCCCAGCGAACAGTGGGCAAATGTAGATCGTTCTAAATTCTAATTTCATTTCATAGTCAAACTAAATAACATTTTTTTTTATCAGATTTCTGGTTGAACCGAATTGGGTATATTTGTTTTTCATTCTGGTGGTGATTCCTAGCCTATTCAATTCCAATCCAGATTTCAATTCAGATGGTAAACTTGAAGCCACATAGTTGTTGTATAATATGTAAAAGACAACATATAAGAAGCTAGCTGAACAACATTTATAACACCCGCAACCAAATTTTTGGGTCTAATTATGAGAATTGAAAATTTAGGGGCTCATTTGAGGGTTAATCCACCTTCTAGGACCATGTAACAAATTTAATATAAATGCTAATTTCCACAAATTTTGCTCTTTTAAAAAAGGGTTGAATGTTTGGACAACCCCTAATATAGAAATCATTGATATATGTTTATTCATGATTGACCAAACATATGGTAATGCGTATATAGAATGTAGTATTCACATAAGGAATGAGGGAGAGATTCTTGCTCATTTCACAAATTTCAAGTAACAATTTCAATGCTAGAATTAATAGCCTTTCCACCATCATGGACTTTTTTTAATGATGCATGCCTAGTACTGTCATATTTAAACCCCTCATTCACATTCACATGCTAACACACTATTTTTTTTTTAGTCCAAATAATATACACACACACACACATAGCCAAGATGAAAATTGTAAGAAGAATCAAGCAATTTTATTCGGCCTCTATTACTCTTTCTTTTACATTTCACGGTAAGTACACTACCTATGTTTGAATTATTATTATGTTTTTCGAATCCCCTCAGGGTCACTGAGGTGAGTACCAGCTGTAAACTTCAGGGCTCCGTAGGATTAGTCGAGATACGCGCAAATTGGCTCGGACATCCACGATTGTTAAAAAAAAAAAAAATTTATTATGTTTCAAGAAAATTATTATAGGTCCCATATGATAGAATATGATTATGATTATGTTAAAGGAACCGGAGTTTAGTAAGGCTACACATAAGAATTCTTACCACCTATGTTCGATAAAATTCTTGTGTCTCCGTTATGTTGATTATGATTATTATGCTCTTTTAAGTTTTACATAATAATAATTCATGGCGTATTTATGAGGATTTTATAAATCTCTATGATATTTCCCCCTTTCAAAAAATTGATGGTTCGAGGGAGTCAACGTGGAGATGACAATGGGTTAGGATTAATAAATTATATTGTGTTTGAAACACAACTTTTTAGTTCCATTTTTTTTAGACATTTATTTAGGTTATGTTTTATGTCAATGCATTATTCTTTAATAAAAAGATTTCACAATTAATTATTTAAGTTAAAATCGTTTTTTATTTACTTAGCGAGTAAAATAGTTTCTTGTTACTATTCAAGTCTCATGAAAAAAAAAAAAAAATCAAATTTTATTTATTTGGAAGTGGACCATTACCCTACATCTTGTCTGCATTGGAAGCCTTACGGTTCGTACCATTAGAAAGCACAATGGGACTCCTGAAGTCTATAATAAGGAAAAGAACAATAAATTGACAGTTGACGAGGTTAGGATGGTATGTGAATATCCAGAAATCTTCCCCAAGGAGTTGCCTGGCATGCCGCAAGAACGAGAGGTAGAATTCACAATCGACCTTGCACCCGGCTCAGCACCCATCTCCAGAGCCCCGTATAGAATGGCACCTAAAGAATTACAAAAATTGAAGGCATAGCTGGAGGAACTATTGGAGAGAGGTTTCATCCGGTCCAGTGTATCGCCATGGGGAGCACCGATACTATTTGTTAAGAAGGATGGATCTATAAGGATGTGTATCAATTATAGAGAACTGAATAGAATCACTATCAAGAATAAGTATCATCTTCCCAGGATTGAGGATTTGTTTAATCAGCTCAGAGGTGCAGTGGTGTTTTCCAATATCGATTTAAAGTCTGGTTATCATCAGTTGAGAATCAAATCCAGTGATATCTCTAATACTGCTTTTAGAACTCAGTACGAACACTATAAGTTCTTAGTTATGACATTTGGGCTAAACTAATGCTCCTGGAGTTTTTATGGATTTGATGAACCGCGTTTTCTACAAGTATCTGGATCAATTTGTTATCGTGTTCATCGATGATATCCTAATCTACTCAAGAAGAAATGAGGAGCATTAGGTGGAGGCAGTGTTGAATTGGTCAAGGCCAACCAATGTAGGAGAAATTCGCAGTTTCTTAAGCTTAGCAGGATACTATCGGAGGTTTGTTGAAGGATTCTCCAAAATATTAGGACTGTTGACACAGTTAACACGCAAGTGTGTAAAGTTTGACTGGACAGAGAGGTGTGAACGGAGCTTTGAGGAATTAAAACAGAAGTTGGTGAATGCCCTAGTGTTAACCATATCCAATGGGTCGGGTAGTTTTGTAATCCATAGTGATACTTCGAAGCAAGGTTTGGAATGTGTCTTAATGTAACACGGCAAAGTGGTTGCCTAAGCATCGAGACAATTAAAGCTACATGAACAAAACTACCCTATGCATGACCTAGAACTTATCGTGGTGAACCATGCATTAAAGATTTGGAGGCATTATCTTTACGGAGGTAAATGTGACATTTACACGAACCACAAAAGCCTCAAGTACATCTTCACCCAGAAGGATTTGAGTATGAGACAAAGAAGGTGGCTTGAATTAGTAAAAGATTACGATTGTGAAATTCATTATTACCCAAGCAAGGCAAATGTGGTACCTGATGCCTTGAGGCGAAAAAAGGCAAGTCAATTAACTATGTCGACTACGTAGGAACCACTATGGAGAGAATTTGAGAGATTGAACTTCGAGATTGTCACCACTTAGCCAGGTGTTGTCACTCGAGTAGCAGCTCTCTCTATCCGACCCACACTCCATGTCAGAATT
This sequence comes from Fraxinus floribunda, assembly GCA_903798395.1. Classification (NCBI taxonomy): domain Eukaryota; kingdom Viridiplantae; phylum Streptophyta; class Magnoliopsida; order Lamiales; family Oleaceae; genus Fraxinus; species Fraxinus floribunda. Next base: position 1,620 of record CAIGRS010224983.1, on the reverse strand, counting down.
AAAAGACATTAAACAGGTGATCAGTCTTGAGTATATCAAGTCTGAGACTAACTCAGAAAAGCGGAAGGATTTCATCATAGCTAAAGATAAAGCATTATATTATCAATGACGGATATGTGTACCGGATTTCGAGAAATTTTATTTTTTTTATAACCTGGATGTCCAAGCCAGTTTCGCGCACCTCGACTAATCTCACGGGGCCCTGAAATTTACGGCTGTGTACTCACCTCAGTGGCCCTGAGGGAACTCGAACCGATGACCATTGGAGAGCAATCCCAAGACCTAACCAATTGAGATTTCGAGGAATTGAAAAAAAATTCTAGAGGAAGCTCGCTCATCTCCTTATTCAATTACACACCCGAGAGACACAGAGATGTATAAGTATTTGAAAGCAGTATTTTGGTGGGAAGGCATGAAGAGGGACATAGCTGAGTATGTAAAGAAATGTTTGGTATGTCAGCAAGTGAAGGCCGAACACCAGCGACCGTCAAGGTTACTTGAACCCTTGGAAGTGGGAGCATGTAACTATGGACTTCGTGATTAGTTTTCCAAGGTCAGCAAGAGGTCACGATGGTATTTGGGTCATAGTGGATCGACTCACCAAATCAGCTCATTTCTTGCCGATTCGAATGACGTTTACTATGGACCAATTCGTGCAGTTATATGTAAATGAGATAGTAGGGTTACATGGTGTGCTTGTTTCTATTGTATCAAATAGAGATCCAAGGTTCACACATCGAGCTTTTGAAAAAGTCTATACTAAGCTATGGGAACTAAAGTTTAGTACTACATTCCATCCTCGGACATATGGGTAGTTTAAGCAGACAATTCAAACATTGGAGGACATGTTTCGGACATGTCTACTCGAGTTTGGGGGACAATGGGAGAAGCATCTACCATTAGTTGAGTTCTCATATAACAATAATTACCACATTTCAATTGACATGGCACCATACGAGGCATTGTATGGGAGAAAGTGTAGAACGCCACTTCATTGGGATGAAGTCGGTGGGCAAAAGAGTTAGGGGCCAGAGATTATTGAGTAGACGGTGCATACAATTGAGAAAATTCGTGCCCGCATGAAAATTGCCCGGCATAGACAAAGAGTCATGTGGTCAACCATCAGTCAAATATGTCCCTGATTCGAGTCATGTGGTCAACCATCAGTCAATTGAATTACAACGATGTTTGAGTTATGAAGAAGTACCAATAAGAATTGTTAATCAGAAATTTCAAACCCTTTGGAACAAAGTGATCCCGCTAGTGAAAGTACAGTGGCGTAACCACTCGGGTGAATTGGCCACATGGGAGCGAGAGGTGGAAATGCGGGCCAAGTACCCACAACTTTCAATGAATTTCAAGGTAAATTTCATGGACGAGATTTATTTTTAGGAGGGTAGACTATAACACCCACGCCTGAATTTTTGGGTCTAATTATGAGAATTGAAAATTTAGGGGCTCATTTGAGGGTTAATCCACCTTCTAGGACCTTGTAGCAAATTTAAGCCCCGTTTGATCCACATTATTTTTTTCATTCTCATTCTTCTACTCATTTTTAACCACACATTCTTCAATAAAATAGTATTTTACATCACATCAATAATTTTTCCTTCTTTTTCA